>JAHQZX020000368.1:0-12542 GCA_019804575.2 Pseudotulostoma volvatum | reverse complement strand
GGAAGTGGCCTGAGTTCATTGGTGCTTGGTTCGACGAAGTCGCACTTGAACATGGGCCGTACATTTCGCAGTCACCGGCAGCCAGTCTGGCGGTTGCTGCAAGAGTCATAAAGATAAAGAAGCAGCAGCGATATAGGATCATGTTTTCAAACACTTGTGACAAAGTAGTATACAAGAAGAGCGCTGGTAATAGTTACAGCTGGAGTCGTATAAGTAGAATATTTACTGAGCGCCGTCACTCTAAGATCAATTGGAAGGAGAGAGACATGTTCCCGACATGTACAGGAGCTCCAGTAGAGCATCATATATAGTACCGAACAAGATTCCCGAGTCAATACCTGCACGTGTCCCAAGGAAATAGCAGTATAATGGTAGTAGATAATGCCTGTACTGCTATATCGTACATACATACGTGGAGACTGCACAAGGTAGTATCGTAGTAGTATGACCTACATTTAAAATTGCTATCAACGTAATAAGGTAGACACCTACTACGTACTAGTGAACATCTACTGTGCCGCACAGACGAAAAGGGGTGATCACAGCATTACTAATGATAGTTAGTGTGAGCGTCATCATCGAATCTAGAATTCAACAGCATAATTGGAAGTGCCAAGTTTGCTGTGTATGGAGTCATCAAACCAAACCGATTTCAAATATTTGTAAGAAACTAACGAATAGTTAATACGGGTATTGATATAAAATTAGAACTTGAACCATAATACGGGGTGCATGCAATCTCGAGTAAGCACCAGCTAGACTTTAAAGTAGGCCCGAGATCATCGTGCAAGGTGTAAGCACCAAATTCTCTCCGGTCAATGAAAATCGAAGTTGACAGAACGTGGCAGCGTGATGGCTTCGAAAGGCTCCAATACTTCGAAGTAGTATGTGTCGCAAATCTAATATCCCAATCTATCTCACCATGAAATCACATCGATGACGCTTCTGTCATAATGAGTGGAGGAGAATTAGGATTTCGCCCTAGGTGTAGTTTGAGACGCTTGCGGCGACTGTTGTTGCATTCTAAGTGATGAGATTCATGTAGCTTTAATATGTGCGGCTTTGGTAATAATAATAATTGTTATTGATCCTATCGTATAACGAATTTTTCGGGTTTCGCGGACGCCGAAGTGTCGATACCACGAGCAGCTTTATCAATTTAAAAGGCTGCCCGGATACTGCGATACAGCATGTATGGGTATCATCATATACCTATCCTACGGGCAGTAAGTAAATACCGCTTCAAACGTCCCCCGAATTATCGACCGCTTTAAGTAATCGACTTTCTTCAAAAAGATTCATTCCGATGAAACTGATACAAGATATCTTCGCTACGTCGACCCGGCTTCTAGCCCTACGGATTTCCCTACATATATTAGCACTTTCGCATGCGCACACACACGCATTCCCAGCCGGGGACAAGAGCTCCCGCGATATCCCCTGCGCTCAATCCGATTGGAGCTTAACGGCGACAAATTGGGAGGCTGCAGGCACAGACACTTGGCTCACGGAGTACCTAGCATTACTTCCGAATGGAACAAGCTTGCTCTCGGCCTTGCAGAACCAGTTCCTCCCAGAGGACCGGGACTTTATCTGTCGGATCGATTCTCCATGCCGTATTGAAGACTGCACCGGTGAGTGTCCCTGAATCGATCGTATTCTGAACTGTATGCAAGAGAATAATTTCTTAACCGGAGGGCAGACATCACTCAAAATAACCCGAATGCAAAGCAGGCTTATTTTGTGCTGGAGTCGATTTCACATTTTACTCTGTCCCAACACTTCATGTGGGTATGCCGTTATGGAATGCGGTAACTTAAGTCACCTCAGTTCGCTGAATGATATCTAGAATGCTATAGGGCAAGCACAGGCGAATGCTGACTCAGAGTCTTACGACATTGTCGATACCTTCTACTTGAGCTCGATCAAGCTGGATGACAATGATTTACTGGGACATGAACTCGCCATCGCTATTGTAGCTGCTGTTTCCATACTTTGTTCCTATTATGCATTCCCCGGCCTAACGATTGGTTCAAAGTTATTTAATCCGACCAAAGCCATACAATACGTCACCAATGGGGCACTCGAAGGTGCGGAGCATCTGGCGGCGAGTGATGCGGAGAGTGATTCGGATATGGCGTAAGCATTATTGATGAAAACAAACAACCATATATCTTCAAGCTAACTTAGTTAGTGACCTAGATCTTAGCGAGTTAAGAGATTTTGGAAATTACGTTGCCAATATCTCCGACTGGTTACGTGCTCAAATTTCATCCAGGACCTCAACCCTTCTCAAGGGCGAAAGTGACTCTAGTGGTCTTTACCTCCAAGACTACATTTCTCAGGCGCAGTTCCTTCAACCTCCTCCCACCGATACCCCTCAGGAGTTACTGGACTTGCTGAGTCAAACTTTCGTTGCTGGCGGTATCAACACGCTATGGAAGAAGGCTGGTGTTTACATTGTTGGATCGCCTGCCAATGGTAACTGTCAAGGCGATACGCGTGGACCGCAAGACACCAAATTCTGCCGAGATGGCGACAATAATGTTTATTATGCATACATGTAAGACCTCCTCCCTCATAAATCCTGTGCCTACGTCTTGGGACTCAAGATTGCACAGGATCACACGGGATGATTATGATTTACCATCGATTGTCTATCCACCAGGCTATAGCCAATTGGCTAATTTTAACCTGTCAATCACGGTACACATTTGCAGTCCGTAGAATGACCCTTTCTCGTCTGACAATTTTCTAGGATGCCATTGCGTCCTCTGTCAAGGCATACATGGCTGCTGGCTTCAATTACGAAAATATCCGTTCCTCACGCTGGATACAGAACGTATGGGGCCCTGATACAGAATTAGCACCCAGCCTTGAAGGCTTCTTCACCATTCCCGTCTGCATGGATCCATCGGGCGCCGCCATTCAACGTTTAAGGAAAAGATCAGACGATAGTTTACCCTGCCAATGTGGGATATCAGGCAATGGCGAGGACTCTGGAGCCTTCCAGGCAGCTACAAATCTTGGCACTTTGATAACCGAATCATTCGACGCCTGCCGCTCTTGGCACAATCATACTGGGACCTCTTAGTGGCTTGGCACCCGGATCGAATGGATACTTTGTATACATTAGCCGTGGCCAGTGATGGTGAATTCTTCCCGCCTACACCGTCGATGGCGTATTGTCTTATGATGTTTACAAGGGCGTAACCGACTTGTCAATTTTCAAATCATTCATAGAATCCTGGGTCTTTCCGAAATATAATCCATTCCCGGCCGAAAGATCGGTTCTTGTGACGGATAGATAATGCTTCCTTCCATCATTCTGATCGGATTCGATAGATGTGTGTGGAGGCTGGCGTTAAGCTTGTTTATCTCCCTCCCGGTTCGTCAGACTTCAACCCAATTGAAGAAATCTTTTCGGAGCTGAAGGCATTCATTAACCGGCGTTGAGATATGTATGTGAAAATGACAGATAGGGGCCATAAATATTTTTGTGACATATCTTTTTTTTTTTGTGTTGGGCGAGTCGGAAGCAAGGACGGAAAGCGCTAGAGGACATTTCAAACATGCAGGCATAAATGTAGATAGTATGTTTATCCTATAATATAATAAGAGTTCATAAATATACCCTGATTATTTTTCCATAAAGAGCTTGATGCATGTAATAATAATATTATCACTTCGTTATACACATCCAGCGAAACACCGACTAAAGCCCAAAAGTTTCCAAATATGCGGACAAGCCCTCTATGCCAGATTCGTCATGCTGCACCTCATCATCACTATTATACGTTGGCATGGGCAGCAAATCCGAACTCGAATCCGGAAGTGGCGAGTTGTCTATAGCCCTTTCCTTAGGAGTATGGAGTCAACGGTCACCAAATACTTATTTGTTTCGATGATTTGGACTTCATTGATTTTTCCATCCCTGGCAGCCCTCCAGTCTCTCCATTCGCGCACATCGTCACACATCATTCAAGCGATACCTGCCGCCGGGATACCGCGTTCCACCCACCAGTCTAGAAGCATTTTCCTCGCGTGCTCCAGGCGAAGATCCTCCGCATCGCAAAGTTTAATAGCTTTCCGAATCACGTTACGCCAATGTTCGATCTGCAACCAGGCACCATACTCATGAAGCATGAAAAGCAGTCCGTCAAGCTCGAATCCTCTGCCACCACTTTGCATGTTTGATTCGACCACCGAAGTCAACTCTCGCATCATCATGTTGGAGCTACCGCTAGCGGGGGCTCCAACCTTATGGTGTTTTTTCGCTATCAATTCTCGATTCTCGATTTTGAAGCTTTTGTCGCTGAATCAGCCTTGACGTTATCAATGTTGAGCCACTCGATCTTCACAAAACGCTCCCTTAGACGGAGCGATCAGGAAGTTTAACCCATCCCATTTAGGTAGTCATAGCTATTCTCGACAAAACAAATAGATTTCGAGTAGATAGATGCTATGTTACAACTCAATTTACTGTAGAAAATATCGGGACTATCATATAGCTTATAAGCCACTTGGTACCGTCAATTCTTCATGAGTTCGAATCCTGGTCACACACCACTCTAGCCCAGCGGTTCAGATAGTACGATCATCGAAGTTGCCACAGCTCTTCTTCTCTCTTGCTTGAGAGGGTATATTAGGACCATTTGGACTAGGTCTTCATGCACCGTACGTCCTTCGACTACTATGGCCAATACGGTCGCATTTGACAAAAAATAAGGCATTAATAGGGAATGCGATTTCCACTTAAAGCATGCCCGTGAAAAGAAAAAAAGAAAAAAGGCAAACCAGTCGTAAAAGGCAATAGAACTTGACCGAGTCAAATAAAGGATTTCCCAACTCGAGCCACTTCTAGTATTTATGTTCATCAACTTGAAAAAACAAAACGGAAAACAAGAAAAATAGATACAATTTAGCGTATTCTATTCAAAAATGTTGAAAAATGAGGCTGGTCTTGGGAAGGAACATTCCCCCCAAACTCTTTCCTCCTCACAGAACATTTCCAGTTCCTCAGTGTCCTAGGCTAACAATGTCAATCAAGGATTTTCTAACATTGTACTCGAAGCAGTAAATTTTTATCATGACCTCGCTGATGAACTACTACTAACTGGTACCACGTTCATAGTGACAATCCATCCAAACTCATCTCGACATAGGCCAAACTTCCATTTCGACGTCTCTCCCCGACGGTATTCGAGATATCGCGTTATGAACAAGGCTCTCAAAGCTATGTAATCCCTCTGATCGAAGCCCCAAGCCTAGCTTTTGGATGAAAACCCGCTAAACACGTCGCGCAAGAAGAAAGCGTCATCCGCCGCTTCTTTGAAAGAATCTTCAAATGAACCGAAGAAAGCTCCGGCCAAAAGGGGCTCGACTCAACCTGATCGGCCAACGGTGTCATCCTCGAAAAGTCGACCAACCCGATCAAAGCCTCCCGCGAAAACATCCTCAAAAGGCCTCGCTGCTAGCGCCCAACCAACATCGATACTGAAAGGTACTTTTACGAAGAAACGCGCATTAGACATCGATGTGGATTCTCCACCCAACCGCGTCCGCTTTGGGGACAGTGCTGTTTCTTCACCTCTTGTGCCGTCTTCGCCGCCTTCAGTACTTCCTGCATCGTCATCTCTACCTCGGAGGTCCCGTAATGTCTCACCTAGGCAAAACCAGGCATTAGCGGCAAGAGTTAAGGAATTGGAAAATATCCTTGAGAATTATAGTGACCGTTATGAGAAAGATGCTGACGGCTTGAAAAAAAAAGCTAAAAAAATTCATAACGTCGCGGTACAGCGTGGTGCTCGTACACCGCCCCTTGATTCGGAAGACTCTATCCTTGTAACGTCGGAGATCGAGTCTGATATCGAATCTTCTATCAACTATCGGCAGAAAGAAGGTATTCAAGACCACCGGTGCATGGTATCTTGTAAGATCTATATGAATAACAAGCTCGAACGAACAACCGAACCTTCTGGGGAATTTTGGCGTTATTATTTTGAGCTCGATGCTATCGACCATAGCATCTTCGAGACTATTAAACAAGTCTTGGGCGGTTATACTGACTTTAATGTTGAGAGCCACACAGCTAGTGTCCGAACCGGGAACGGTAAGGGGGTTATCCACAGGTTTAACCTTGACGCCTTCGACACATGTACTCAGGAGAAGATTTCTGAGGCTTCAGATAATCTCATGCTCTGTTTCAAACGCAACCCAAACATTGTTCTAACGTTTGAAACCAAAATCAAGTATGATGTGCGAAGCTACCGCTCCTGGAAAGATTCACAATCAAAATTCAATAGGGCCGACACAAATCCAACTCCCCAGTCGCCAAATTCAACACTCCAGAGCTCAAGAAACCATTCAGGAAGGCTTGAAGAGCAACATTGCCGCCGTCTTGGGTTTGAAATGTTTGCTGGAGACCTTGGAAAACATCTCTTTGATCGATGGCGCCGTAATTCGCCAGCATGCCCTAACCGTGGCGGGCAATATTTTCTGGATCCGAGAAGTAAGCAGCATTACGCTCTCCGTTCGGCCGACCATCATGCCTGGGCGAATGCAATTGAAAAGGGCGATGCTACTCTTGAGAATACTCCCGCTAGAATATATGGCGAACTCCTTGAATACTCTGGTGCTGTTGAAAGAGATGCTTGACGCCCAAAAGAAAAGGAACGGAAGTCATCCATGATGGATGATGTCAAGGAAATAATGGGGGAAAATGATGGAAATGCTTAGCGTTTCTATGAGACAGACAATGATGGATAAAATGACTTCAATCCTTTCATCGATGAGTGATCCCATGGCATTACAACCACCTTCTCAATATCCAGCACAACCAACCATTTAACAGCCAGTACATTAACTATTGCAACAGCCTACGTCCCAAGCTTCTCAATTCTCAGTGCCTCCAACTGTTCAAGCCGAAATGCCACCCGTTTCCTGCAGATAATCTAGAGCACTGAACCGTGGCGCTGTTATTAAACCGAACTGTGCTAGTTTCCTCAAGTCCTATTGCCTTGCCTGGAGAGAAAGATAATATTGCGGCTAAGTTTTTTCATTGGCGAATCCACATAACAAACGTTCCGAAAAAGAAAGAGAAGTGGATCAAAGCTGAGGCAGGACTTGGCAATTGAGAATGACTAGAGTCTTAGCGACCTTAAACGCATGGAAATCGTTGATTCTCATACATACTCTGAAGCGAGACGACAAGGAATTAGTGATGGCATTGGCTCGTGGTTTTAGGCGCGAGATAGTAAGGTTAAGGCAACGCTGCCAATGCCCCACTCAATCTATAACTAATTAATTTCTATTAATACTATTCGTACATATTAATAGTAATATTAATAGCCAGGTCTCTATCCAGATTGAAAGCAATATCTGCTTCCCCATTTTCATATGTACTTAGATTATTCCTAATTCTTCCCCATTCAGCTTGCTCTAGGTAATGCCCCCTCGCAGAATGGCGATAATGAGCGCGTACGGAACGATCACAATGACAACGTCGGATAGCAGCGAGTAAGAAATCACCAAAGCTATTAAAATTGTCACGTTCGAATTGGAAATGTCTTTTTACCCAGGCCAATGTTTAGCGCTACGAGCCCATGAAGCAGCAGAGACCCTCGAGGGCCAAGGTCACGGTTCAGCGGGTCCCTGGACACTGCGGGGTGGAGGGTAATGAGAAAGCCGACCAAGCAGCGAAAAAATACGCGGCTAAGCTGCCACGAGGGGAGTTGAGGGAACTCTCCATCGCCTACGCCCGCAGAGCTCGGACAGCGGCAGTTGAAAGCCCTGCGCAAGTGAGGCGGACTGGGGCGAGGAAAAAGAAATTTGAATGGTCAAAGAAGGGCAAGACTGAGATGGGGAGACAAGCCAGCCGAAAGGCTGGTTACAGACAATAATCCTGATTAAATAATAATAATAATAATAATAATACAATAAGTTAAAAGTTTAAGCAATAGTACTGTTGAACAAACCTTTGAGGATAGAGAAGCTTAATTCAATGGGATTGAAATCGGGGGAATACGGTGGCAAAAACTTAACAATATAACCCAGCGTCTTCGATGGCATCTCGCACGCTCTCATCGACATGAATAGAGCAGTTATCCATAACAATCACAAGAGGCCTTATTCCATATTAACATTGAAGAAGCGGTAGAATATCGTTTTTAATCCATTGAAGAAAGAGGGTTGTATTCCAATAACCCTCTTTTATAGTAGTACAAGGCAGCCATCCGTCAATAGTGGTTACGGCTAGAATACTCCATGTCTTTCCTCGTCGAACATCAGCTGGATATTGGGCCTCTTGGCTGATTGGCGCGTAGCCACGAGTTCGCCATCCGGTACGCTCATTAAAGATTGTTTCATCCAAGAAGATAAGGTCCTCAGCAGTATCGCGAGCCATGTCTTTGAGATACAGCCTTCTGAGAGACTCACTTCTGTTAGAGAGGTTCGTCGCTGTTCTTTTCCAGACCAGTGTCGCCGTTTCAACAATCTAGAGACTGTGGACTGACTGACTAAAGCTCCTCTCTCCTGCCAAGCCATGTGATCCTCTCGTCTTGGCGCATCCACCCGTTGTGCAATAGGTTTTCCAATAAAGCGTCCTAGTGGTAAATGGTGCGGTGGACGCGGAGAACCATAGTCCTAGTTGGCACGCCTGTTTATTCTGTAATGCCTCGATATTTCTACCCTAAAAGCAGATATCTAACGACCTGGAAAACATTAGTATCACCGACTTTATGATGGAAGATACCTACTTTACTGCCCTAAAACAACTAAAGATATATCGTTGGGTAATGATAAGTAAAGGACTTATTTGAACTCGGCGATGTGACAAGGGGAATTTTTCTTGCCAAGACCACCTCCGTTGTTCAACATTTTTGACGCTAAATTGCTTTCTGACTCTTCTCTCAGTCCGAGTTTGGACAGTACTGACCTCAAATGCGGGTTGCTCCTCATTCTCGTTATTCTCTGGCGCTTTTACATCGCGTGTCGATTTTTCCTCTCATGGTTTGTTAGTACCTTAGGTAATTGAAGAATAGCCATTGTCCTTATCTATTTGATTTCTTTTCTTTGATTTAACTGTGCCAGCGGAGAAAGTAACAGTCGGGTCTAGACGAAACCAAATTTGCGGCATTTTAATGTCCAACTTATTGACAACAGTTGTTTGTGCAACTTATAAGAACATTGTAGAAACAACCGGATAGACGTAGATCAGGTGTCTCCCCGGAATAGAAGGCGGTCAGAACTTTGGTTATCATAATGACGGATTCTGATATTTGGTTTTGATTCGTTCGCTTATCAAGAAGTCAAGAAGCGCTCGAAGATCAACTGATCCCTCCACAGCGGGACGTTATTCTAACGGGGGTTAACTTGTTTCGGGTATGGAACCGAGCTGCGTGCCGCACAATCCCCAGAGCAGCCAATCGTGATGTGTGAGGCTTGACCAATTTTTCGTCGGACTTTCAATCCAACTATTGCGGCCATGGAGACCCTTCCCAGCACAACGTATGAAACCTTCGAAAGCCTCTTCGAAGCTGCCCAAGCCTGAGCAAAACCAGAGGGGTTTGCCCTCCGCATCGTTCGGAGGTCCGATCAATCGGCTCGTACTAGCGAATATATGCGATCGACTTGGCCTGCGATAAGGGTGGTAGCAAAGTCGGAGGATATACAGCCAAGAACCCGGGCCGTTGCTTGGGAAAAAAGCAAGGCCGTCCATACTCTTTATATGCCGAACAGTACTTCCCTTCTGTTCAATGGACTTTGGTGATTCAGAAGACAGTCCACAATCACGATCTAGCCCAGCGCCCCGAAGCCCCGGCAGAACATCGCTATGAAATTGCTTTCAAGCAAGAGACAATTAACGAGGTCGAAAAACTCTCTGTGCTCGGGAAGATGTCGTCCGAGGCTATCGCTTTGAAGATATGGGCCTCGTTCGTCAACTGAGATGTTCTTCGATGAGCTGAAACAAAAGGGTGTTTTTTGGAGGGCGAAATTCGACGAGAATAATCGGGTGACCGACATCTTCTGGATCCACAAGCGATGTATGAACATGTAGAAGAAATACCACAGCGTCTGGCTGTTAGATGGGACCTACAAGATCAGTAGGTTCAATTTGCCCCTTCTTCAATTTAACAGCACAACGAACCTTCACACAACATTCAACATTGTCTGGTGTCTTATGAGCCGTGAGGATGAGGAGCCGTTTTAATGGGCTTCGAACAGATGCAATTCTTCGCCCAACAAGAAGGGATCCCAGAGCCGATGGTTATCGTGAGCGATTTCTAGAAATCTTTGAAGAATACTGCCAATATTGTCTACAAAAACACTCAACAGCAGCTTTGCCTTTGACATATCCTGAAAAATGTCGCCCATAATATGAAAAAAATGTGGGATGGAAGGGACTGCCCTTGGCGAGGCGGCTACAGCCGGTAGTCTTACCTCGGAAGAACGGGCTCGTGCTGATCTGGATGGCGAATTTGACGCTAGTCAGTCTGAAGGACTTCAAGATCTTCAGGATGAACGGATTGGCCGGGTCGTAGCGGACAGATTTCTTGAGCCCGAAGATCGTGCCGATCTAAGTGGTGGCCGCGGCGCTCCTCCCGAACACGAGAGCCAAGACCGTTCAATGGCTCAACAACCTGACGTAATGACTTCGTCACGTCGCCGCTTTGAAAATAACGCGGATGGAATTTTGGCCGCTCGGAAGGCCATCTGTTACGCCTCAACACCACAGGATATGTGGAGACTTTGGAGGACCCTACAGGATGAATTTAGTGATTTAGCCTAGGATCACCGGGTATCTTGAAGAAACGTACATGCCCCTTCACCTTCAGTTCACTCAGTGGGCCATTTCCCGGTACCGAAATTATGGCATCCGGGTGACTTCTCGCGTAGAAAGCGCTCACGCACAGTTGAAACGGTATCTGAAGAACCGGCTCGTAAGCCTTCACGGACTCTACGAACGCATTGATCTTCTGACGAGGAACAAGCGCGACCTATACGAGGTTGCTTGTGATAAACAGCGACAAACTTGTTTGGGGAAGTACGAGCTGTACGACGAGCTGCGCCCTCTTTGTAGGGAGATTAGTCAATACGCCCTTGAAATGGTATATCGCCAATTTCAACAGGCGCGGGCAACTCTTGAACCTGAGAGGGATCCAAGGCGTCAATCGGGGGCTTTAACACCCCGTAGGAGGAACTTTAGGAGGTAGCTTGGCTTGCCATACAAACATGAAATACTGAATGACTACCTTCGCTTTCGGCGAAGTATTCAAGTTGAAGCTGTTGATGCGCATTGGAGGCTTGACGTCGCAGTAAGCGTCGTCAGATTTAGATCTCACTAAACCTCTACTAAGGATGAGGAGCGTCGCCGTGAAGCTGAAAGCCGAATACTTGCCCCTCTCGTCATACGGAACACCCGTCAAGCCGCTCACGATACCTTGACAAGGCGAATCGGGTCTCATGATGACGATGGCAACAGTGGAAGGGGAGGAGTCGGGCGCAGTAGCGGCGGCCGCGCAAGAGGGTCTATACAAAAGCCACGCAAGACGACGTCATCGCAACTAGACAAGGTGATGGAGAGGATGGATGGACTACAGCGAGAGATCCTGCAACTGCGGGCTGCTAAGCTGTCGGCTACACCGTCAACTATGCCGTTGTCTTCACAGTTGCCTCCACAGCCTTCGCAGCCTTCGCAGCCACCATCCGGGCAGCTTTTGCAGCCACCATCCGGGCAGCTTTTGCAGCCACCATACGGGCTGATATCGCCGTCACAGCAATGGAGACCAGCGTCAGCGCATAGGCTCGAGTGTTCGCACGTGGAGCACACCTCAATCGTCAGAGGTGAGAGCAAGCTCCTGCCTATACTTTTTATTGATTAAAGAATCCGCAATTCTGACCATACTTTGAGCTTGCCTGCCTTACTACCCTACCCGTGTGTGCTGTACACTATTTAGACATACACTACTCATCTCAATTAATACATTTCGAACTTTAAAGCTGTATTATGAGTAGTAAAGCCCCGAAGAAAAATAAAAAAACACCAATGTCAATTCTGCATCATCCACGTGTTTGAATATGAACACTATTTTTAGAGAATACGAATCTCATTCTTTATGGCTTCATACACTCCCTTATACCCTTATAGTTAATGAGCACCTCCCCCTTTTTTCTTTTTTCATTCAACGACGTTCCCTGGTATCGTTGAAGCGTTGAAACAAGTTAGCACGCATTCTACTAGTGCTCCCTGAGTGCCCCCACTAGTTGACCCTTGAATTCGTATGGAAGCGGAAGAATGGTTGTGGGACTACTCACCACTCTAAACTTATTCCGGAAATCGCCCCACGGGGTACACGCGACACTAAACCCAAGATCTACTAGTCCTCTTGACTTAAAAAACAATAGAAGTCTTTTGGTACGCGTACTATAGTCATATACTAGGGGGTTTTATTAGTAATATATGCGTATATGAATCGGCCTTGAGCATGTAGTTGTGTATAGCATCTTCAGTGACTGTACGGATGTTGATAACTCTTCGAAAT
>JAHQZX020000367.1:0-12544 GCA_019804575.2 Pseudotulostoma volvatum | reverse complement strand
CTGACAAGGGAAAGCGGGATGCAAACATATCAACACACAGTGCGAGTAGTCCGGGAGCACAGTGCGAATAGTAATTCCCAAGGATGGGCTCCACCTGGCCCTGTATGTCCGTGTAGAGGTGGGCGAGCTAGCGACGTTGGCCTAGAAGAAGACCTTACCCGCTAAGGATCGGGCCGATAGCCTCCGATTGTAAAATTGGAGTTCTGATAACTCCATTATGGAAAGCGGTGTACGGGTACGCGCGGTTGCCGCTGATTCCGGCCACCCAAACGGAACTCCCTGCCCAACCGAGCAGGAGACCCGTTTCCGCCACGTTGGATCCGCTATACCTTTAACGGCTAGCATATCCAAACGGAAACGGGAGTAAATAGGGGAAGATAACTCCGAAACCGAACATGGCCTATACCTTATACTTCTTGATTGGCCGCGTTGTAGTAGCTAGACAAAAACTCTCCCAGTTCAGTCTTTCCTTTCAAAACCGAATGACCTTTCCTCCAAAGTCTTTGCCTCCCGTATTGACAGCAGGACTAAACAAAACGTGTCGAATGCCGAAAACGCGCCGCTAGTCGTGCAGTCTTGGGAGACTTGGTCGCCCCGTGACAAAACGATTTATGCCGGGACCTATCGCATCAAGTCTATGGCCCCATAGAACTTCAGCAAAAAGTACTACTTCTGCTGTTACTGAAACGCATGGGAGACCACGTATCGTTCGATCCAAAAATCTTCCCATTATGTCGGCGCCTATCATATCAAGACGTAATCCCCAATTTCTAGCATGGAACAACAGTCAACAATGTCAAGGGACCCTCTAAAACCGTGGAGCTGCCGCCAAGGTAGCTCAGTGTCGCCGAGCTGCTAGGAGGGCTGGCAGGACTCCTACTCCCACACCTCAACCGCGGGTCCGATACCCGAACCCACTTTCTCTCTCCCGATATCAATATTCTAGGCTTATTATCTTCCCCACAACCTCAAAAGTCAGCTCGAGGATACTCCTTTCATACCTCCGGAAGACTGGAAACTACTTGAGAACGTCCACCTTGAGCTTGAAAAACACCAAATGGAGTACTGTGAGAGGTGCAAAGAGAAATGGTTCGGAATGAGGCTTAGAGTCTACAAGCCATGGCCCGAGGCTATATGTTACCGATGTTGCAACAAGGACCAGGCAATACAGGGTGGTAGGGACTTCTTCTTTTCGGCCGCCAACAACATGGATCCAGGTGTAGTTCCACCCACTTTACCCGCTTTAAGTCAAGTGGAGGAGATCGTTATTGCTCGGGCACATGTACAGATGGTCATAAAGCGTATTCGTGGTTATCAGTATCATTATTCAGGTCATTGTATGAGCTTTATGCAAAATAACATCAAGCTCTTTGATGCACTGCCTCTCATGCCCGAAGATCTTGATATGGTCTTACTCCGACCCAAAGACACTAATAAAGATAACCCTAGGTATCGCCGTCAATTTCAGCGAGACTTTCGGGTCAGGAGGAGTGCGGTTTTTGCGCGGCTAAGGTTCCTTGGATCTCATCATCCGGGTTATAAACATATTATTATTCGGGATGATCGGTATAATGACCGACCTGAAGATGGAGACGTCTCTGATCGCGTTCCTCTTATCTTGGAAGATGAGCCCGAGAGCCCCGAAGAGGAGCTCGATGGAGAAGCTATCTCTGAAAATCTTTATCCTTTGGAGGATGATGAATTTGACCGTTGTCCTGTTACCGAGTCTATAATCCCAAATCTCAATGTATATGATTCTGAATTGGACTTTATTCAACGGGTCTTTGAGGTTTCAAGCCCGAATTCAACTCCCGAGCAGGGTATACCTGTACAGCAAGCGCCTATCCCTCCGGCGGTACCAGCTCCATCTTTTCGGTCTACCCCTCTCGGTGAGGGTGCGAGTGTACGTTTATTCGCCTCTGCCTTCCCAACACTGCTTCCTTATGGGGTGGCAGACTTTTGGGACTGTCGACGTCGACCTGTCAGCATCCAGGATTGGGCGGCTCATCTTCTTAGATATTACGATGGTCGAGTCGGTCGCCACCCCCGTTTTCGATTCTTGGTGTTCAATGTTATAATGGAGCTGCGGGCAAGAAGGTCGGCCAAATACTTTGTAGATAAGAACTCTGATCTGGTAGGGCTTTCTCGAGAGAAGCTTGAAATAGAGCTTCAGAATAAGAACGATTTGCTACCGAAGATTGTTCGGATGGGGTCTTCCTTATCTGGCACTAGGCTTTTTTAGAAGTTGAAATTGAATGGTCTCGAGGCCTAGGCAAGATTTCTTGAGTCGTCGCCTGTTTTTCTAACCTTTAGTTGCGCTGACATGCAATGGGATGACCTCCACCGTCACCTCCCTCGATACGATGAGTACCTTGCTGGGGATGATACTACCCGGAAGAAAATCGTTTGGGAGAACGTTCAGAATGAGCCTCACATCATTGCTCACTGGCTGTATCTTAGATTCCAGGGCTTTGTAGATACTGTTATAGCCGTACTTGAAGGCTTCTGACTTCTGGCTACGTTTTGAATAGCAGGCGCGTGGTACAGGTCATATCCACTGTCTCTTCTGGATTGAGACCGCCCCAAAAATAGATATGTCAGCCTCTAAATCCAGAGATGAATTTGCCAATTACTGGTCTAAAAGGGTCGCAGCTGTCAATCCTAATCCCACTCGTCTTCCGGATCTTAGGAATCCGGCATCTCTACCCTTTTTGGACGTCAAAAATACAGCAGATCAGTTTGCAGCCTTTTTGAATCGTTTTCAGCAACATGGTGTATATAAACCCGGTAAGTGTTCATGATTAAATAAGAAAACTGACGAGATGGAATGTCGCCATTGGTTCCCGAGACTGTGCCTCCAAGCGGCTGTTTACACAAAGGAACTTTTCAGTCCGGTTCGAAATCAAGAGCGATTGAATCAATGCTGCCCTCTGTTTCCCTTCAGCTGGAAAGCCAACACAGATTTCTCGCCAGCTTGTACTCTGAGGGGAATCCTTGATTATATTGCTAAATACGTCTCAAAGCCTGAGAAGAAATCTCAAGCTTACAAATATTTGTAAGCCGAGGTAGGGACTTAGTTCTACAGTCGGCCTGTGAAATAAAGGCTAATTTTGACGTTTTAGGTCTTGAAGCATGTGAATGATCGACGGCCCATCCTTTCCTTTATTATAGAAATGCTGAACAAGCTCTTAATAGAACGTGATTGGCCTGCCCAAGAGATCTCTCATATCCTATTACAGCCACCCTCGCAGTCGTCGACTAGGGATTGCGCCAGCTTAACTGTCGACCTGACAAAGAGCCACTCCCAAGCTCTTACCGTTGAAGATGGAGAGGCTTCGATATCTCGATCTCCTTACAGGAAGTACAGGGACCGTCTGACCGACCCTAAAGGCGGTCCTCATCTTCAGGACGTGAGTCTTTTTCAGTGGTTGCGGGAATATAGCTTCGAGGGAAATTTTGACTGGAAGCTTCGGCCGAAAGCTCTCCAGCGGGTCATTAACTACTATCCGAGATACTCAAGCCTCCGAAATTCCAGTGATTATGAGGACTACTGCCGTGTCAAACTAATGCTCTATCACCCGTTCGTTGACCTGGATGAGCTCTTGTTAGATCGAACTAAACGTTCATTATGTCTCTTTCATGTGCTCAGCTGAGACGTTTTCAGTGTCGGCTAAGTCTGACCTGACTTGAGCATCAAAGAATTGTGAAATCACGGCTACATGGTATGGTGATAGGGAGTTTAGGCAGCAGCCACTGCCTTTGTCTTGCCTTTGTCTAAGGTTACCGCCATTATAAAATAAGCAGTCACTGCTTTCGTCCAAGTAGCAGTCACTACCTTTGTCTGTATAGCAGTTACTGACTGCTTTCGTCCACGAAGCAATAACTGTCTTTCTCTCCTTGCCCCTACTTGTACGTTTCATTACAAAATTATATAATCACGAAGAGTTTGTTCTAGAGCTATGTACAATATAAGTAGTGTGCAATTTCCTAGCTAGCATCAGGAAGAAATCAGAGACAGACATAATAATACTTCCGAACGAACACAAAAACATATTCTTATTTCCTCATCCCGACTTACAACAGCTTTTGGCCGTTGATGGTGTCCGGTTTGATACCTTTTCGGATGCATTTCGATCTTGTCAAGAGTCTCATTCTCACCACCCGATTTTTATGAGGAGCCTGTTGACCCTGATGCCGATGGTAAATACTGATATTGAGTATGAAGATCTTGAGGAGGAAGAGGATAGGGTTGATGATGTAGGTAATGATGAGATGTAACGAAATGATCTCAGTCGGGTAGAGGACCCACATAACCTGGGGATCGAGATCTCGACCGGCAGTTCGATTGGACGAAATTCCCTGCTAATCAAGATATCCAAGACGCTCTCAGTGTCACGGGCGGGCTACTCCCACTGTATGCGTGTTCGGGCTACGCCCTCACACTAAACCCATTCAGGGAAGGGCCTGTGCGTAATACACCACATCAAATTCCCCATCTCACACCACATCACTACTTCCTCTCTTCTCTTTCCAACAATTCCTTTTGTTTAGCTTGCCCCTAGATACATTAGGAATACAAGCTGGCTTTGGCCCATTACACTCAGCCCCTGATTCTCTCAACGAACAACAATGAAAGCTGTATGATGTGGTTGCTGATCACTATACCGATGAGCTTTCAGGATGAAATCCTTGACAGTTACTGCTCAACGTCGACGGTGTTGCGAGAACAGGCAAAACATTTACCATTCTCCAGATTAGTTTGCGGCTGGAGGAACTGGCAAGGCGATATAACAAGCTGAATCCAGTTTTACGGTCAGCTCCAACTGGAGTAGCTTCCTTTGGTATTATTGGCTATACAATCCATTCTCTTTTGAGCCTTCCCATGAAGAATCGGTCCTCTGATCTGTCGAAAGCGACCCTGAAATCTTTGCAGGATACTTTCAAACACATCCGGTATCTCGTCATTGATGAGAAATCGATGGTCGGTCTCAATTTTATGCGCGGTCTATATATGCGTCATGTATCATCATTCATGTACTTTATCTACCACTTATTGCATGCAACACATTCATGTGCTTTATTTATGTCATTGAGATGGAGGGGTATAACTTGGCGTCTCCCACCTGGAATTCCTGGAATTTCCCTTCTTTCTGAAGCCAGACTTCAGCCTTGTACCAATGTACCAATATACCCCATTGCTTGTATAGTAGCATAGTAATTCCGCTCTCAAAATACATTATTCGCTGCCTACGGAGTGTCACACCAACAAGCCGGAGGCTGAAGTGTAACACTCAAGCAATTGTCCTTGATTGAGGCCTGTTTGCAGCAGATCTTTCCTTTTCGCGCTTGGAGCCATTTGGAGGCTTGAATATCCTGTTGTGTGGCGACTTTTACCAACTCCCCCCTGTGGCTGGTGCAGCTCTGTATGAACGCCGCCCTAAAACCAAAGATCCTTTATTTGATATCGGGCCAAATAGCATATCGAGCCTTTGATCGAACACTCCAGTTGACTCAGCTTATGCGCCAACAAGGAGAAGATCCTGTTGCTGTTCATTTTCGGGAGGCATTCACTAATCTAAGAGTGAATGCCCTTCGAGAGGACTGGCGTTTGCTCTGCACCCGCGTGGACTATGGGTTTTCTCCAGAGGCTGGTTCCTTTCGGGATGCTCTGCGTGTTTACTTTACCAACGAAGAGGTCCAGGATTCTAATCATCATCGACTTATCAGCCTGCAGGCACCTGTGGGCAAGGTTAAAGCACGACTCAATCAAAGCGTCGACATTCGCGTACAACTTAGAGCCCCAGCTTCGATGAGAGTAAATTGGAGAGCCCCGGCTCTGATGACGACTGTAAAGAACAGGATGATTCCATTATTAATTATGATAAAATAGAGGCGGTCCAAATCACAAACCACGCCAAAACAGCCTCATCACTAAGCTGGAAAGAGGGGCGGGAAAACCTCTGAAAAGGGCATATTGCCCCGGGCGGGAAAGGAGAGCAAAACGTCAGCGAAGGCATCAACGGGGATTCGACAAGGCAGCTTCAAATTACTTAGATCTGCCCAGCCTCGTTAAGAGGCAAGAAGACTTTAAACTCTGCTCGAAAGAGCACCAGCCATAGTATCCCGGCGGCAAGTAGTCCAGCAACATCCTAAAGAGCAAAGACATCTAGCTTTTGAAGAGTTGAAGAAGCTGCATGATAGTATAACAAAACAGGTACAGAAATACAGCGAGAAGGGTGCGAGGACTGTGACTCGCTATTTGGATGTACCTCAGAGTTAGCTTTCCCCTTTTTTCTATCCCACTATTCACACTGACTTACACGTATTCTTATAGACTGTTGCTCGCAGGCTTCTTTCGCTATAGCGGGATTTTATCGCGCAGAAGCCGGAGATCGAGGCCATTGAGAGAAGTTCACATGTGGCACCTTTTTACCCGAAATTTCACTGCGAACTGAACTATATTGAATATTTTTGGTGGCGGTCCAAACGGGAAAACCGTAGCTACAACATCAAGGGCCTTCAAGAGACGGCTCCTGCTTCATTAGCGTATGTCGCAAACAGCACCATTCTTGCGTGTTACAGTAATTGCCTAAAAAGATGGAGCTGTATAGGCAAGGGGTGGCTTATGGATCGTGACTTCCCGGAAACCGTATTTTCAAGGTGATGATCGTTAGAGGGTTTCCGATATGTGTATAGATGTGTCACGTCCCGGCTTTGTAAGTTACAGTACCAGCTATACCCATACCCACAATACGTAACTAACCTGTTATAGTTAGCCTAGACCATAAATAGGGTAGCACTATCCTTAATAGGCAAAGCATCCCACTCACGTGGGATGTGCCAGACGCGTGCCCGATTTCCCGGGCCCATAGCCCGCCCCCCATTGGTATTTTTTAAATTTTTAAATCTACCTGTATTAAGTTACTGCAGAAGCAATTATTCATCGATGAATCCACGCGTTTCCCGGTCTTCTGATGTTTCTACGTTGGAACAAAAGCTGAGAAAGGTCAGGTTGGGGATGTACTTTTCATTTATCTTGAAATTCCGCCGCCATCGAGCTAGTTAATGCATCAGAAAGTACCTAAGTGTTTAAGTGTTCACCCCACTTGGCTGCCGCCGCCATTCTACTAGTGTGCAACTCAGAACCAATCATGTACCATCAAAGGGTCCTCAAGGAGAGCTTACTAGCTGTCCACTAGTCAACTCAAATGCTGCCGCGCACGAGGAAAATGTACTGTACCGAAAATACTGATATGCAGTAAAAGTTCATCGAGTCGTATAGTCTACCATAGCCAAGAAGGCTGCATGCGGACTCTAAACCGAATAAGTAATAATAATGATAAATACAATGTGATATACATACTAGTATAGCTTTTTCTCAATTTTTAGACCTTGTTTTCAACATAACTAGCAAGCCCCTTTTTCTTCATCTGATATCAAACGTTATTATTATTATTCATATATGGGGAATAGCTACTTGTAATAAAAGAAAATCTTTCTAAATCAGGCCAACCGCCTACTGCTGGCGAGCACGTACGGGGTGGAGTAAGGGTTTTCTTAGGAGCCGACCCAGGCATGGCGTTATTGGTGGCCATCATAGCTTCCTGCAGAGGGAAGTGACATGTAGTCGTCACCTTTTCTTACCTAGCCTTCCCAAGTTTTCCCTAACCATGACAACACCCTTCTTATTCTCTTTGGCGCGACGCCCCTTAACACCATGACCATGTTCTTGCCCCCACTCACGGACAGTTTCATATGCGGCATCTTGGCTCTTGTGCGTAGTCTCTGGTAGAGGCTCGAGGGCCATTGCTGGTGACAGGCCGGGATGGTGGGTATGAGCCGACACTGAAGGGCGGGTTCAAGGTTGCGCGTAAACGCGATGCTGAGAAAACAAACGGGCCGGGAAACAGGAGGGGACTAGGTAAGAAAAGGGGTGACTACATATTACTTCCTTCCAATATCCGGATCTCCCCAGCCTATTATGACACGCCCCGCTGTTCTCCAGTGGATGTACACACTTAAAGTTGTGCACAAAAAGTTGGTGTTTAATCCAGCTAGATTCATCGGACAGTAAGCTCCTAATATACCCGTTCCAGGATGCCTCATCTCGGCCAGCATATGTACATAAACACCAGGTGTGCCCGACCATTGGACATCCGAAGCCAGGAAAATGCTAGCAAATTCGTACTTTGAATAAGTTGTGAAGATCACTCGGGAGTCGCAGGGTATATTGGCCCATGAATTTCTCTCCTGAATACCCGCTCCACATCCCTGCCAAATAGGAATAAATCGAGGTACACCGTACCTGACTATATCCAATATTCATTCCTATGCGTTAGTGCGTACGCCGACCGGTGCGTGAGTGGACATTTAGATATCATAGTGCTGAGTGCTTTTCCGCTTTCGACCTTAAAAAACACAAATAAACAGCGAGTGCAAAGCAGGGCAGGAGGAACGATGGAGCTTATAAGATTGGAGCAAAATCCGCTCCCGTCTTTAAACTAGAGCTGTTTAATATATACCATCGCTCGTTCTTATATTTACTACCTACTCAATTAGTACCTAGGCACTTCGGTCTCTTTCCCCAACCATATATTTAATACATAATATTGTTATTATCTACTTTTGTACAGCAAAAAGAAACCGAATTCTACAAGTGGACACCCCTTTGAATTCATCATGCGGCCTACGATTTTTTTCGCTCTTATGATCGGCGCTGTGATTGCGTCTCCGCTTAAGGAGATGCGTTCTGTGGAAATAAGTGAGCGTCAAGTATGCAGCTTCCCCCCCAATCGAAAGATTAAGAGGCAATGGACTTGGAATCGAACAATGATGACTAATTCAATATAATACTAACATGAAATTAAAAATCATTAGATCCTAGTAAGTAGTAATCTTTGATCAAAGGAAGATTGACTGCTGGATACAGTGCTGATATAACACTTAGGAAGTAAGTTGTCAAAACAAGATTGGCTAGCTCAATTGAATACAGTGCTGATATGATACTTAGGAAGTAAGTTGTGGTTCTTTGGTCAAAGCAGGATTAGCTAGCTCAATACAGTACTGATATAATAATATGGGATCACTAGCTTGTAAGTTTTGATTTCTTATTGAATTATAATAGCCGGTTTGATATAGCACTAATATGAAATATGAAATGTTTAGAATGATGTAAGTAGTGATCTTTGACCAAAGCAAGGTTAGCTTAATGCAGTACTGATATGATATGGGATGACTAGATTGTAAGTCACGATTTCTTGTTGAGTTATAATAGCCGGTTTAATACAGCGTTGACATGAATCTAAAATAATTAGGAAGTAAGTGGTGTTCTTAACTCGCCTAGGTTTAATTAGCTTAATACTGTGCTACTGTGCTGATATGAGTGGGATAACTAGGTAGTAAGTTATGATTTCTTGTCGAGTTGTAATAGCCGGGTTGATATAGCACTAACATGAATATAAAATGATTAGGGAGTAAGTGGTGTCCTTAACTCGCCTGGGTTTGATTAGCTTAACCCCGTACTAATATGATGTGGGATAAGGTGGTTGTAAGTGGTAATTCATAATAACTGGTTTGATATAGTACTAGTACCTAACATCAATTTAAAATTCTTAGAGCATACCCGGAGCAAGATAATATGGTTCTGATATGGTATGGGATCTTTAGATTATCAGTGACCACCCAAGTTAGGAAGTCAACCCAAGATAACCAGTTTAATATAATACTGACATAGATATAGTGATCATAATTCTACGGCATCCATTTCACTGTCAAGTTTCTCATGTGTGGCCGGTTATTGCAGCATCTATGCATTTGTTTTCTCGTTTGGAGTTCAATATGAAATTCTTTACTACCGATGCCTTGGTGTGGGTTTTCTCGCATTCATCGAGTTTTCCCCATACTGTAATGCAAATGCAAAGGCAATCAAATTAATATTACTTTTACAAGTATCCGTCAAGCTACTGCCCCGTCTTTTACAAACACCTTGATGAGTTAAGAATCTATTACACTTGTAACGATCCATTCCCGAAGCATAAGTATTGTATTGATGATACTAGCTACAGGACGGTTTTTACTAGGATCCAAAGGTAGAGAAAAGAGGAAAAGAGAAAGAACAGAACACGAAAAGGAAGAAAGGACGGATATCTATGGGTTATGTGTCCTGTACCCGGTACTCAAGCCTAGTCCGTCACAACACTGCTATATAATGGGATGATTTAAGGGCAAAATGAAGACTTTATTCAATTCTCATCTCCAGGCTGTCAGTAATAGCCACTTTACTACTTATCATCGATATGAAAAACTGTTCTGAAAGCATTTTCATCTCATTAGCTGCTACCTGGTCGTATCTTAGTACAATGATCCCCTAGACTACTAGTACAGAAGCTTGCAGCTCTCATTCATTCAGTCTTTACCCTACGGTCACACCGCCCGAATTTCTTGGCAACTGCACAATGAATTCATTGCATGTTGTACAAATATGAACTTATTGTACCTTTAACCTGTTTTCAAGAAGCTATCATAGTAAAGAAAATTTGGAACACCTTGAAATCCTTGTACTTTCAACCTATGTTAAAGGTAATTGTTTAACTGCCTATTCAATAACTTGAAATAATAATTGTTACATAGTACCTAGTAATTGCTATCCTACACGGTAATTATCATGAAACCTTTAACTTAGTATTTACTATTTACATAGCATGACTGTAGACATTTGTCTAGTTTCTTCCTCACGGTATTATCCGATCATGCTTCGGATATGTTTTCACATGGCCGCCTATCTCATAAAAGCAGCAGAAAAAATTCTTTGACGGCGTTTGTATCACAAAATTCTCTAAACTGGTCGATTTGATAGCTTTTTGCGTTAAATTAGCTTGCATTACAGTGACGCTTGTAATGCATGCAAGCTCATTTCACGCAAAAGTTATCCAATCGACCAGTTAAGAAATTGGTGATATAAATATAGTTAAAGAATTCTTTCTAGTGATTTTATGAAATAGACCGGCATGTGAAAGCGTATCGGCTGCTGCTGTTAGAACTACTACTATACTTACAATGTCAGGTAGGTGGGTAGGTAACTGGTAATATTCTAGAGCACCGTTTAGGGAGCTGAGAGCTTGAAGAGCCTTGTTAATTCTTCGAGGAAGAGAGAACTATAATGTAGGTATATGATATGAACAAGAGCTTGTGGACAAAACCATTTCTATCAGGGTAGCTCGAAGCGAGACGAACCAAGCTATGGAGCCTCCGCAACATCTAATAGTGCTACGGCCGAGCCTGTTGGCTGCGGATTAAAAAATAATCATTGTTAAACTTGAAAACACTAGAGCCGAACTCGCAGACAAATGCTACCCCCGGGCTATGACAGGATTTTACTAGCCAGTAATAATGGCCACTGCCGGAGGAAGGAAGGAACTTGTTGAGAATTTTTTGATGCGTAAATTAGTCTACGGTACCTATAGAATAGAGCTGCCGTAATCCAGTTTGCGCACGCACCAGTCTGTTTCTCGTCTTCATCACTTGTACTTCTAGCTCTTCGGCCTCCTTCCACGCCTTTGCTTGCGGTATGCCAACACTAGGTTAGCTATGCTAGTCAGCATATCTGGATACTCCTCCTCAAGCACCCTCTTTCTCATCCCCATCGCTTGTGCTTCTGTCTCTTCGGCCTCCTTCCATTGCCCCGCCTCCCAAAAATGCTAATGCGAACCTGTCACCTTGCTCACAACTTCCCGATAAAAATTTCTTCCCACCGCCATACTTTTTACAACTTCGGATATGAGGAAGAAGCCGACGACGGAATATATAATCCTCTGTGAGGACCTCTAACTAATTGACGACGCTAAGAATTCTCACGAGGCCGCAAATGACTCAACCAATCACCCTGAGGTATTCGTTCCCGGCCCCAGGTATGGACCAGAACATGAATTGAGAAGAGCTTCGTTAACTTACCTTCTTTAATTAATGAGTATTATAGTAAGTAGAAATCCCGTTCCTAAACGGAAACAGATCCCAGGTGCCACTAGAATCGAGTTGCAAGATCCGATTTAAAGGGTTCACGTTCTTATCATCATTATTGTAAGACTCATACGCTTCCTTCATACTAAACTAGTGGTTCAGCGTGGCGATGTACTGGTTCCTTTAAATGCAAGTAGCATCTACTAAATGAAAGGGAAGTGAAAGATGTACGAATGCGATGTTATCGCTAGGAGGGAAAAGGGAAAAGTTGCCATCCTATTGTATAGTATTATAGAGAAGTTCGAGGGCCTCAAGTTCACGTGATGTTTGTGTAGCCCTAAGAGATGCGCATCATACGATAGGGGGCAGGCTTCGCTTCCATGTTCTTTACATATATACCCTACTAAAAAGGGTCGAGCTGACGTTGCGCCACATTAAAATTAAGTCTCCTCTCTGTGCCGCAGGTGCCAGGCAGAAGCAGCAAGCAATAGCACTATCGAGGAATAATATTGTGTGACGGACTAGGCTCGGGTATGGGTCACATGACCCACAACTTGTATATATGTCCTGTATTCCCTTCCCGCGTTCT
>JAHQZX020000366.1:0-12547 GCA_019804575.2 Pseudotulostoma volvatum | reverse complement strand
ACTTCATGGACACTAAGCTTAGTTAAGTTAGAGGTGTGGCAGGAAGATAATTGGTGTGGCTATACCACTACCCTAAATGTATATATGTGTACATATTTTCCCCTAGATCCAGCGACCAACCCTTAGTTCTGCCGACCGCCTAGGTTCCGACCATCCCACGTGACTTTGCATTCCGGAAGGGCATAGTATGTATATCACGTGATATTAAATCGGCGGTCGCTTACTGTATTTAGTATGGTGGCGGAATCTTAAAACTTGCCCTGAAAACCTGTGAGGCAGCGGGTGCTAGCGCCAAAAGGCCCAATGGATGACTTACCAAGTCATCCAGTCAGCGTATTATATGTCAGATCCCTGACAAAACCAACACAACGCCAACAATAATAACGCCACCCCAACCCATGAAATAAAGACTTTGAAAGCTACATTTTGAAGAAAAATGGTTACTCTACAAATTATTGCTTTGAATTTTTAAATTCTGCGTCGCGGGCCTGAGTTATTATTGATTAAACAGCACGCGATTTTGGTGAGAGGATTTAAATTGAACCCTCCGAGAACCAGTATGTCACGTGTCCACGTGATATCATGCTTAAATCATGTCATCACTGCGGGACATGGAACCTGGCTGCGATGAAAGAAGTTGCCGAGCGCAACACTCTAAAATATATGCGTCAGTATCAACAGGATAATAAGAGAAGGGGCTGACCTCACTATTTGAATTGCACTTGGAAGGCAAGCTCTCGCAGTCTTTACATCCTTACAGGGCTCTACAGGTCTTGTCTCTTGCGTTGCTCCTCGTTCTAATCCGGCTTGACTTAGAAGAGAACCTCCTTTATTACAATGCCCTACAGGCTTTAAAGAGATTTCAAAGTCTATAATGTTCAGCATTTTCGAACCCTCCCTGCCAAGCTCACGTTCTTTTCGCCCCCGGCCTGCTCTGGTTGACCTTGAACCGAATCTATGTAATAGTGGTTATTCAATATTTATTTATCAAACCGTATGCAAGAGACATATAATAGATAAACCCGTATGATGGAGCTCTCAGTCCTTTCTCTGCTCCCTATTCCTAGCTCAATGTCGCCTTGGAATCGGTAGAGGATGGATGTGTATCATTCTCCCGTGATTCCCCGGCTTCGAAACCCGACCCTAAGCTCAATTGGCCAGAGTCAAGATCAGTCTCGTCAGACTCATAACCGGTATCAGAACAAGAGATCTCAGAATCTTGCTCCTCCGATCTTGCCTTTTTCCGCCGAGAGCATTCCAGGCCTAAGCGTCTAAGATGGACTATTCGCTTATTTGGACGAGAGTCATGTTTGGGTTTTCTTACGCATGTAGAAACATAGAGCAGTAGCCATTTGGCTCGGATTCTCTTTCTTTTTTACTTTTTCGGCTTCCTACTAATAGTACCTAATTACTAATCAGAAAAAATTGAACCCTTAGGGCAAGTTTTAAGATTCCGCCACCATAGAAGGGCTTAGGCGCTAGGGCCGGTGATTACGGCAAATTGTAGATAAAAGAATGTAAACACCACCTCACTGTACACGCTAGGCTTGTAGTATCAGCTACCCAGTCTCTAATGGCGTCAAATCGATCGCTACTACCCTATCTACAGGGCTATGAAAGCTCTGGAGATGAAAATCGGCCTAAGACCCTTCCCTTACGAACCTACCAACCCTACCAATTCAAATCAAACCTACGAGACTATTGAAGATGCGATCAATTCAATCAATACCTTTGCTCGGCAACATGGCTATGCTGTTGTAAGGCGATGCTCCAATAAGCAGAGAAGACAGGGCTACATCAAGAAGGTCGAGCTTAAATGTGACCGCGGTGGCGGGTATAAAGATCGTCTTTCAGAGGGCCAGAGAAGGCGTGCTGCCAGTAGATCTACTACTCTTACAGACTGCCCATTCAGAATCATTTCTCGATGAGCTGGTGAGCATACCCCTTGGTACATGGAGATACCAAATAATCAGCATAAATCATCAGGAAGCACCCGAGTCAGCTCATACAGCTCATCGCCATCAAGATGTCATCTAGAATTCCAATCAAATCAAACAACTCAATGTCGGGATTGCACCACGTGATATTCTTTCATCTCTTATGTAACAGGCCTAACACATCAGTTATGAGTCCTCTTTCCTTTCTTTTCTCTCCCATCATAGTATTCTTGTGTATAGTAGACTATTATGTATGAATATAATATCATTTAGTTCTGCGTTATCACACTTAGAGCAGACGGCATTGACACGAGATATCGACAACTTTGCACGGGATGGGAGAAGTCAATTCCTTAGTAATAGGACTCCAATTTTTATCCTCACTCCCAGAGGAAGGTAATTGGATTATCAATTACAAAACGCGTGATGAAGATGATCTTACCGTTACTGCAGTATTCTGTACACATAAGACATGTGTACAGCTTCTACAGCGTTTTCCTTCTATCCTTTTTACGGATAGCACGTACAAGACCAATAAATACAAGATCCCGTTTTTAGATATTGTGGGATCTACTGCTACAAATCGGACTTTCTATGTTGGGTTTGGCTTTATATCCGATGAGGTACCTTTATTCTGAGAAGTTAAAAGCAGGTCATGGCTCACTATAATATCCACACGCCTTATACCATCTTTACCGACAAAGACCAAGCCTTGATGAATAGTATCCGGCTGATCATATGCTGTGTTTCGCATCAGATCTCTCTATTCCGACTGGTCATTGGAAAGGTATCGATCTATGCCTTGAAGGAGGTGTTTAAAATGATGAATCGCTTCCAGTCCAAGTACTACACCACATGACCCTGAATGCAGCGGGATTATCAAAAGGAGCTTAGGAATACCATGTATTCATATCATCAAGCAACATCTTGATACTAGAGCCTCCTTGGGACTTCGCCACTGGCGTCCATATCCTGAAGAGGAGCTTCCTCCAATCAACACTCGAGATCTGGTGCTGGAGCCAGAGGTTGTAAGAGTCCGTAGCAGACCTACGGGTTCAAGAAAGAGACCAATCACCAGTCAAACAGCAAGCCAACCTGCTACGAGCCAGCCGCAACACAGGATACATCTACAACACGAGTGGCTTCTACATTTGAGTATGTTTTGGCCCAGGAAGAGCCGTCAGTTCAAGGGCGAGGACAAGGACGAAGACGAGGATAGGGACAGGACGAGGCACTGGACCTGCAAGCAGTATGGAAGTTAGTAGAGGTCAGGATACACAGGGTGGAGGAGATACTCAATACCAGGGAGCTCCGGAAACACTTCAAGACGTAGCTCAAAGCCAGAAAGGTGGTGGCCGTTCCAAGGACGTGGACGTTGGAAGCCCTATTTGCAGGTGGATAACCACATCGGTGAGACTAATGATATATATGAGCATAAGGCCCAAACCAATCTAACCATATTGTGAAGCCATAAGGGATATGCCAACCTTGCAAGGAAAATGGAGAAGGCAAGCTCTGAAGATGGTAGATAGATTTCTATGACTCCACTCAGTAGTTTGCAGCTCCAGAAAAGGGAGTATTTGAAAGATTTCTTTCCTAGTAAATTTAGGCTAATTAATATGGCACATTTTGACATACTTTGCTAACTACTACTTACCTAAAGGCGTGCCTCTACTCGGCCATCATCCCACATATTCAGGTTCCAAAGAGAAGGTGCGTAGAGCAACGGAGGTCTCTGGCGATGTCTTCGCCTTCGGATACGGTCTTCGCGGCATGGATCTAGGAGCCTTGGGGCCAGATAATGGGAAGCTGCAGCTACCGCAGCTGTGGCCCCAACACCTCCCACAGTTGCCATCAGCGCAATAATAGCTGGGTTGTTGCGTCCATATTTGCGTACACAGATATCTTGGCTGATAGTATTATTCTACTTTATCGAGTGGTTGAAGACATCATACTGATTCATACGGACATCTTACGGATAGCGGTTTATTTGGTATTTAGGCGTTGTGCCGGCGTGGGTACCTCTAGGCCCTTCCGGACATTATGCAATGTTACCATCCAATTTATAGAACGTACGTTGTAAATTTACATGTAATTTATTGGTTGCCCCCACAACATACAGATGTAAACACAGTTTCACCATCTTCGCTAGAATTTATTCGCCAACAATTACGAAATAATAAAGTTATCATCAAGTTTTAGGATTTGTTTTCACGAGGACTTGTCTCTTGTATGTTCTATCGTACTTGTGTTCAAGGATATCTTTCATAGTGAAACTGGCGCTTCAGGGTATCCTGTGGCCTTCGTCTACTTGAAGCTTTAGGAGCTACGTATATTTTTCCCACAAACACAAGGTGCCATCTGCAACCGGTGAATGACATGTGAAATGGGAGAGAGCCCTCTTTCGCAGTCCCCAAGAATGCCTGAAGATCGGACAAATGGGAAACCAGAGTTGGCAGCTAACAATAATGAAATTACTTTTACATCGCAATCTGTGGGCACTTCCCAGATTAACTCCGGAGCTTTAAATATGGCCAACGATCAAGAGCTAGATACACATAAAGACAATCAGAATGATTATGATTCCTTTCCCCTTTCATCACCCCAGCAGTCCAGTGATGATCACCTTGACGATGACTCCGACGATGGTGAAATAGCCTTCTTAAAATCAGCAACCTCGAGCCGATCCTCCCTTTCGTCCATGCCAGCTTCGGTTGTCGTTCATCAGGAAAAGACGGATATATCAACGTCTTCTTATTTTCAAAAGCGCAAGAAAAGCTACCAGCATCATGACAGTCACGGAGCGAGCACGACATATGTACCGAAATTCAAGGATCCTGCATTGCCATTCCGCCATCCCAGTTCGGTCAAAGCGATACAGATGCACACTGAAGATGAAGATGAGGACTTTTGTACTCCACCAAGACGCCAACGTGTTTCTCATAGCCACCGGAGCCAAGGGGTTTCAAAACATTTAATTCGATCTTCCCAATCAAAGAGACCCGGCTATTCCCTAGTCAATGGGGAACAAACGGCACAAAAAGAATATCCCCTTGTTCTTCTGCATTGCAATCTTCTGCCACCGACCCTTTCGTTACCTGCAGGGCTGGGTGTCCCGGATCCGAGGATTCTCAAGGAGGTTTTGCCTCTACACTATTGGAAACGCTGGAAGCTTCTGGAGGCAAAGCTCATTGGATCAGGTGTACTCCGCGATCGCGGTGTTCTGATCTCTCATCCACGTGACACGTACGATTTACTTGAGGAAAGGTTGTTGGAAAGTCTAGAGCTCCAACGACCGAGATTGAGAAATGGACACTTTCTAAGCCGCGAAGAGCACGACTCGGAAGTAGAGCAAATCCCAGGGGACACTTCAGAGGAAGGAACTGATGGAGAGGGTGAAGAGTGTCCCGACTGCGGTGGAAAAGTGGTAGGGCACAATGATACGGGCAAAAAGTGGGAGATCAAGGTCTACGCCGCGAATGGACTCATGAAATCGGGAGCCTGGGCAGCAGCTTGGAGAGAAATGGAGAAAGTAGATGTTGAAGTCGGCCTGTGGCTTCCGCCAGGCGTCAGAGCAGCATTGGAGAAGAGAATAACCGAGGGGGGAACAATGAGTCTTGAGGTGAAAGTACCAAACGAAGAGACACACCGCCAAAATTCAGGCGCCCAAACACCGCAAACCTCTCAGGAACACATTGATGGCCTCAGCGATGGCCAATCCGCTTACGCGTCGTTAAAAGTGGATACATCGCGACAGAGGTCCACTGCAGCACCATCAGCCATACACAGATTTAAACCGGCAAAAGAAATTGATCTCCACATTTTACTCATCAACTATATCAAGATTCTAGCCCGCGACAGGCGCAATGTGGCGATTGTGGTTCTCAGTGGTCTAGTCCTGCTGCTCGCTATTGGTAGGGCTCATTTGGCAATCCGACCAGATCAACCCTTACCCCAGCATCCAGTCAAATTCAAGGAAGTCCCAACAGTGACGGTAACACGATATTCTACAATTTCACACCTCACGACTACAGCCGCCATCGAAACCCAGATGGTGCTACCGGCCGAGAACTACATCTCGGTAGTCTGCGAGCCAAAGACGCCCAGTTGGTTCTCCAAACCAGCAACAAAGCCAACTGAAGGACCAATCACAAGTCCAAACAAGGGGTTGAGCCAGACGCTCCTAGGATTTACTACTGGCAACTCTGCTCAATGCAACGCTATCCACTGAACCAGCACCGTTGCAACGAGTAGCCCGATAGTAGTATACGATTTTGTTCGGGCTTCTCATTAATTGGCAAATTTGCAAATCTTCCTTATAGATACTTTTATTAGTATAGTAATTGATTTGTGAGAGTCGGCATCAATCGATCTCGAGCGGGAAGCCCGAATGTTACAAGACGATGGCTGCAATAATAAACTACTATGATAGGTATCTATAGGATAGGTTATGTATGTAAAGAACAACTGTCGCAAGTAATAATACTCGTAATGATCATTTCCCCCTCCCGGAAACGAACATGTACCATGATGTACCTAGTCGTCAGCCCTCTCAAAATAACTATCATATTACAGGCTACCTACATGTAGTACTTGTAATCGGGGCGATCGGATCAACTTTTGAAAGACCGGGCAAGTACATGCATGTACTACATAGTAGTATATGTAGTATATATAGTACATGATTGGTGCATACCTATGTAGTACAGGTAGCTTTATTATACATTAATTCTTAGATAAGTTGCGCCCATAGTATGTTATTCAATGCTATATCATATGATAGTTTCGTAGCAACGATTAATTAGTAATTTCTACTTATAGTTACATAACCTATATATGATAGTTATACTATATATATAATCATTAGCTGTTACTCCCTAGTCATACATTAAGTAGAATAGTAACTATATATTGTAGCCCTGTATGTAATAATTCGTAAATAATAAAAGACAAGGAAAACCGCAGGATTGTTACATATGATATTATACACAGGTACATACTATGAATGGGTAGAATGGCCCTAATTCATTTAAGGTTAGAGTGCTTGTATGATATGTACAGTACGTACGCGGATCCTCTATTGAACATGGTATGATACAAAACATTTGAGAACTTTTTGCCATGTTCCATTCTTTAGTGTTGAACATGTATCCAGACGTTTCTAGGGACGTAAAAAAGAAAGCCACTATACAGGGCTGTTAGAACATTAAACAAATGACATACCAACACACGAAACATGACCACTGCGACATATATAATGCAAGGTAGCTTGCAAGGGGATAAGAGAAATGGAATACGCTCTATTAAACCTCATGATCTACAGAGACATGAAATAAGAAAGCCAAAGATTAGATGATTCTAAACCCCAATGGCACGCAGGATCATTCCACACCCAGACACGAGATAGTAGCATTACAGAGATGGAATGAAATGAAGAGAACAAAAGGAAGCCCCATACAGCAATCCGAATCGCATATCACGTCATCGAGAATGGTGATTTAACAGACAGGTCTATATCTCTATCGGAGGATGGGTCTTCCACCCAAGTTTAACATCATTCGAGAGACAATTCTTTTTTCCCGGATGAGACGTGAGGCGCAAAGGTTGAACATTAATACAGAAAAGAAGTGGCGCTTATTTGGAGATCTCAACGCCACCAGTAGCGCCCAGAATACGCTTGATGTCTATATGCCCCAGTTAGTCCATCGATACAGAGAAAAACGACAAGACAAACAAAAGGATAACGGGGAAATCGACTTGCCTCCGTATATGGCAAATTGGAATGAAGTCAGTGTGCCTATCATTACAAGCCTAGCGCCGATGCCGGTATAACTGCCTTTGAACCCAAGCTCCTTGGCAATCTTAATCAGGCGGCTAGTGGTGCTCTCGCCCGGCAAACCCTTGGTCTTGTTAATCTTGCTCAGCATCGTGTCAGCCGGCTGAGACACAATAGCAGCAGCGAAACCAGCGATGAGGCCAGATCCCAGGTTGATAACAGTCTTGGTACCGTCAGAAGCCGTACTTTTATCGACTTTGCGGTAGATGGCCTCGGCTACTTTCTCGTAGACGACGAACTTGGCCATAGTATATGGAATCCTGAATATTGAATGAGGTCATGATCCTCTAGTCATCAGGGAAAAGAGAATTGCTTACTGTTTAAACAAGATAGGACCGAAGCCGGAGTAGAAAGCGCCAACACCTTCGTTCCTTAGGATCTTGCCAAAGCCGCCCAGCAAGCCGTTAGCGAACGTGGGTTCGGATACGAGACGGATCCGGGTAGCCTCCAGCGGACATAAGGCAATGTCAGCGAAGAACTCAGCCATGGCGGATGACGCCAGATAGATCGCAGTTCGGTTGCTGGAAGCTGTCTCATAGCCGAGCTGGTTGATGAACTGCTGCTTGAAAAACTCGTAGCCACCAAATTTAAAAGCACCCTGAAGGAAGTAGCCAGCAGCGGTAGGGCCGAACCCGGTGAGGAGAGCACCAGCACCCTCATTAGCGATCACTTGTCTGAATGCACCGATCATGCCACGGTTGTAAGTGACCGGGTCGAGTTGTATTCTAGTCTTGACACTGCAACAGATCAGCGCCAACGCCCCATGACCGAACTCCGATCAAGATCAATCGCTGATGACAAGATTAAGGAAAGTTGATAGGTGTGAAAGGTGCAATTAGGGAGTAAGTTTACTAGAGCCAGGAATCATAACTTACACATCAACAGGAGTGAGTGCGCCATGAGTTACTGAACAGCAGATTGCACCAGCGAGGGCGAATCTAGAGTACAGCTGGACACCGCTCATCTGGCTTGGTTTCGCAGCCTCTGGGATCACAGCATCCACCTTAGCAGAGCTGGTGGAGGCTGGGGCAGCTGTGGCAGCCATCTTGACTGAGGACGGCGAGAGAAGAGTATTAGAAAGAGCGACGACGTAGAGAAAGAGATGAACCGGCACAGCGCGACTGTGTTGAGTTGAAGAAATATGAAAGGGATGGCCAAGTAAGGGAAAAAGGGTGATTTTTTTTTCTTGGTCGAAACCCGAAAACTTTTCGCCCGCCGATCCAAGACAGATCCGGGGGCGGCCGGGACAACCATCTCATATCTGAAATTAATAAGAAGATCACGTTGAATCTGCCGGAGTACCTTATATGTATAATAACAGAACTATACGTCTACTGAGCAGTAATGTACACACATAGTTATGTACTGTACTGTTCATATCGTGATGATACATATAATCATGTACCTAACGTTACAGTACATGCTACATATCATCTAGTAGTACCAGATAGAGTCTATCTAAAAGAACAGCCCGCGAAGTTTGAGGTAACCGTCTTCCCCGACATATGTATATGTATGATGTCTCTCAAATGGATTTGCGCAACGAACTCTTGCCCGCCGATCGACGTTGAAACCATCACAACACAAGAACAGGCCGTGCCGGAAGAGGGTTGGCCCGCCCTCCCTTATGACCTTTTCCTTTCTCCAACCAGTGAAATTAGTAGCATGATGGATATGTATCATAGTATGTATTAGTCGGTACAAGATCATCTCTTGTTTCAACCATTCCCTTTCCCAGTCAGTTTGGAGCTTTATTAGAAGGGTAATTAACTCATGGCATTATCCATTAAATATCCAGCGTACTAAACAGTGAAAGACCGTTTAACGCGTCAAAGGAAGCATGCGGGAACAAAATTTTTGTTAAGAACTATGCAACAGAGTAATCTTTAAGAGAAAAAGAATCCTATTATGTCACTAATTCACTAGAATTCTAAACCGAGGAAAGAAGGAAAGGGGAGAAACTATCTGGATGGGATGTGTCATAAGATTTTGGGATATCTCGTATGATAGCAGAAGGTTTGTTAACAATAGGAATCAATGCGCTGTTTATAATTCCACGGATCCGGGGCCCGTGTGCTATGGTATGGTTGAGAGGAATTTTGAAAGTGGTAGCTTTTCCTCGTACTAAGTACTGAAAGTCGCAGTAGTCAACATACTAATCCTCATCCTAGCTGAGATGGTGTTCGATATCCTTCCTATGGCATCACTGTATTGAGTGCTAATTGCGAAAAGGCGTTTCAATGAGCTTGACGGCCTTCCTCATCTATACTATTCAATGCAGCAAAGCCTAGTTGAGGGCACGGAGATGCAACAACAACCGATGCAATGCCTTCAATGCCTGCGGCCCTAGGGAAATACAAACACTATGGCGGAGCCATTCTAATTCTCCTGTAAATTGTGCAAACTGCATACATGTATTTAGTAATACTTCGTCGGACAAGCAGCCATCAACGCAAATTTTGGCAGGCAAACAAGTAGGGTGCCCCCCTGCTTGCTTTTTAGCATGTCCAGCATTCCCTCCGAAGTCGTCTCATCCAACTCCCCCATTGAATCGAGATCAATGAACTCAAGATTGTCATCGGAATCATTGGAATCGTTAGAGTCATAGTAGGAATCGGTAACTTCATCCCCACCACTTAAAGCGGCGAGTCGATGAAGTATCCACTGCATCTAAAGCATGTCGGGGTCCGGAAGAGGCTTGTTCACAGGGTAGAAGTAATCCTATCACCCGAACAAATTTCCCGCTTCGTTTCACAGTTGAAGAGCTTCACATTCTCAGCTAAGCCCCCAAGAGGCTCAGACGGCTTTGGACGTGTGGGAACGAGAATTAAGAGTGGCTTTTTGTATGGGCGGAACCAGAAAATTTGTATATCCATTCTCCTCCGATCGGGGGCCATGTCCAGAGGCTTCAAGGCAAACAAAGTGCACCCCAATATGCATGAGTGGAAGGGGCTAGCGTGATGAGATCCTCACACACTTCGGTTTTCTTTTTGTAGACACAACCTGCTTCTGCTTAATTGATGCGTTCGGCGGACAAAAAGATGTGTAGAAGACACCAGAAGGAACCATGCTCTGGTAACGAGTTCATCGAGAAAGTATAGATGTGTGCTACTTCAACGGTTTTTCCGACTTGGGTAAGAACACAATGTTTGCGGTCTCCCAAGGGACACAGAATATTAATCCATCCATTTTTTTCTTTAATTAATAACGTAGGATTTACTAAATTTCTCTCCTGATTCGACCATGTGGCGCTGTCTTTGAAGCCGAAGGAAAGTTCCAGAGAGTTAGAAAACTCTTTTCCCCGAAGTGAAGTTACGCGCTGGTGTTGCGGGCTGACCGGGTGAGAAGAGTGTCGCCCCGTAGAGATCTTGCACGTTGAGGCCCGCTGGAGATCTAAAGTTCTGTTGCGGAGCGTAAACCTGGAGCGAACACATTGATTCCCTATAATGGCCGATTAGATCAAACAATATAGAAGTGATAGGGATGGGTTAAAAGGCTACATGGTTTCAAGATATTCTCCCGAACGCTCAGGTTGGTGGTAGAATTGCGGCTCGTTCTCGGCGCTAGATACTTGTCAAGATCACTTAGCCACAAGGCAGCGACAAATCTGGTGATAGATCATAGTACATAGTAAAGGCTGGTTAGAACGTTCATTCTATACAGCGTTTAACTCTAACTACTCGCCAGGTTTTTAGCAGGAACTTAACGTTGTACTATTGTAGATACCACATTCAACGTTAACTCCGATCACCAAGAACGTTATATCCAGATAGGTAGTTATTTGACAAGAGATTGGGAATAAGTCATGTCCCTCCACGGCCACCTTGAGGACGCTGCACGATATTGCAGTTTCACTTAAAAGACCAAATACTCTTTATCAAAGCTGGATACGTGTGATTGTTGTAGTCCTTGGCGTTGATAACGCCACACGATGGTTTAGTTGGGGGAATATGATATAAGTGGCCTCGAAGCACCGTGCAGCCTTGTTGGTGGCTCATGGAGCATAGCGAAGGTCATAAGTTCCTTTTGGCGTTCAAAGGAAGGTATTCTAAGCACAAAGCAACCTTTTTCTACTCTATCCGATGCTATGTAAGTACTTGATACTGTTAATCCACTGCTCCAGGACAAAAGTAAGTTGGATATAGCTAATTGATGAAGGAAAAATATGCTAATGACCATCGCATGCGCAATATTAATGCGGTGGATATGGCAGTCTTCATACTGAATAAAGTACTTACCGCAGTGCCAGCTTATTCAGCTGCGCTCTTACTGACAACCACCTGACACCTGGTGAGGAGGCATGTAAAGTAAGTGCGACAAGTCGCAACCCCAACCGGAGTCATTTCATAGCTCTAATAAAAAAGGGAAAAGGTGTGAAGATCAGTCGGATTTTTTCCGAAGACAAACCAAAATCCATAATGTGATAAGATAAGTTATTTGGCCTGTACGCACAGACCGCCTTATTTTCCGCTTTCCTCATTGGGAACAGGCGGAAAGCTGAGCACCGACGCAGCGACGCTCTTTCGGTGGTTAACGCATATGACATGAGCTTGCTTATCCGTTTCTAGCATTCTATAGGCGTCAACTCCTGCGGGCATATATCTAGATATAGGTTTTGTTGCTTTCTGGATACATCTAGTAGGTGCTTCATCGAGGTAATCCCTTTTAGGGGGCCACCTCAGATATCTCTAAGTTAATTATTGTTAGTATAGTAGCTACTAAAAGTCACCTCAGCTATTGATTAGTTATTCTTACCATTTACAATGTGAAGGAA
>JAHQZX020000365.1:0-12557 GCA_019804575.2 Pseudotulostoma volvatum | reverse complement strand
GTGTGTGTCTAGAGAGGGTGTCCTAGCCTCTTCTATGTAAGGTAGTTTAGCGAGCTGACTAAGCTACAATCTAACAGCTCTCATTAATTAATAACAAGAAGCTTTTCCTTACCTCAGTGCTTAGATTCGCCGGCTCAATACACGTGACCATGTAAATTTCCTAAGCCAAATTTGGCAAGGATAATCAAAAGTCTAGCCATCATCCCAAAAGTAGTATAGCCGCAGAACGTCCGCCTTCAGACTATATTAGATGACTACTTCTTCCGGAAAACGTCCTATGGTATATATATACTAACTAGTAGTGATACAGTGCAGATCGCGATCGTACTACTAGTATTATTGTGGATGCAATGAGTTCGCTTTCTTCCCTTGCAGCCTGATTTTATGTCACAGAAGGGTGAAATTGAGGCGGTGCTCAGAGGAAAGCCTTACTGTCATCGTGTCCTCTTCTATTCAAAGTTTCATTGTGAGTTGAGTCATATTGAATACTTCCGGTGTCACTTTAGACCCCATGCAAGAGCCAATTACGATTATGCTATCAGGATTGCAGAGTAATGTGCCTATATCATTAGCGTCTGTATCCAGTAAAACTATCTTGGGAATTATAACAGCATACAGATCAGGTGAGCAGAAATCACTCACATCACATCGAAGGCATATGTACCTGGTGATGACCGCCGGTGATAGGCATGTGCGGGAGAGCGGATGATGGATTGAATAATAAAAACGGAGTTGGCTGTATCTTTACTATCATATCGGCAGAATGTTATGCCTTCCGACCGCCTTCTCAGAACAGTAAAGCGCCCGAGAGGACATGTTCGAAAAAGTGTCCTTTTTTCCGATGAATTAACCCTAGGCTCCCCCGTTATGATTCTTTAATATACCTTTCTGTTGTTTTATTCCTAAACCAATTATCTATAGAGTTACAGTCTCTGGTTTTGTTTTCCATGTGGTGGTGTGCCGTTGTGTAGCTTTGAAAATGGTGTCCTTTTTCGGTGCACTTTTGTATTGGATTTGAATGTTTGCTACCATAGTAATTCCAAAGTTGACACGTCGGGTAGCCTATATAGCTATCATATCTAAAGTGGGCCCTGTGGCGAGGAACAGGGTCCGGTTGAAAATCCTTTTAATCCTTTCTATTGTTCTGTGATCGTTATGATTTTCTAGAATCCTGGTCATCACATTACACTAGCTTCAAGAAATTGAAAAGTTGGGGATGAGGCTTTGAGCTAATTCACTTTATGTGCTGGGCTGATTATAATACAGGGAATCCACATCCTTTAGGGTTTCTCCCGTCCATACTGAGCCGCTTCAGAGAGATACGAAGGATATTCTGATGACCGGAGTTTCTCTTTCACAGATCAATCCGGGGATGGCGCGCACATAGGTCGGACATACGTTCAATAGTAATGGACCTTGCTGGCATCTCCAGTCGCTGGGCAGACTTTTATGCGTCAGTTTCTGCGGACGATGGCTTGTCCATCGACGTATTCTTAGTGGTGGAAGCGAAGCGATACATCGAGCGACTCAAGAATTCGGCTTATCTGATTTCCGCTGCGATTGGCTGGAGCAGCTTAAAGCTGCCACCGATTACCGGTTTAAAATGATGGGTGATGCTAATCTCAACAATCTTGTTTACCTGTGCCTCAAGCTTTTAGGGGTGTCTCCGACTCTTAATCCCGAGTCTGCTTTGCATCATGAAGACATGCGTATAAAATACTTATCTGTCCTCGAAGAGCTGCTCCCTCCGGCGCTGCAATTGGGAAAAGCCTTCGCAGCACACACATTCTCTGAGGAGAGTCTCGAAACAGCCTTTCAACCGTGATGAGGCCGCTAGTCGTGGTGCGGTGTGGGCTCTTTATTCCCACAATCAAACAATACTATAATGACTACGACCCAGACGAGCACTTAGTACCGTGTGCAGCCGTGGTTGGCCCTAGTGGCATAGGGAAGAGTTTTGCGGTACAGCAACTGGCACGAAAGCGCAATGCCTTTGTTGTGTATAATAGTGTAGCCCTCCTATCCAAGCGGCCATATCCTCCACGCTCGACAATTGCCTCTTATATGGATAACCTTCCTACAGGGGAGGCAGGGGAGGGTAAGGTGGATGGGTTTTTCGAGTGTTTCATCTATCTGAGCTTGATTTGCATTGATAAATGTAAGAAGAATAGAATTGCCCCAAGAGGCTGTTTGGAGGCTCAGACAAGAGCTTTTTTCGATGGCTTTCAGCAGTCTGACTTGGCTTTAAGCCTTTGTAGCCTCTATTCAGATTATACAAAACTCGATGTCATGGCAGATCATCTGTCAAATCACCTGGCCGCGATCGTACCAACCTGTGAAAAATGCGTTGATGGCCTAGTAACTCGATTTGGGGAGTGGCGATCACTATTCATCGAGAAACTGCAGAAGTGAGGACTCGGCAGCGGTTGAGCACCTAAAGCGTGAATCAGAGAACCGCACCCAGTGTCTCGTTGACACTAATTCTCAATATCCCCAAATCGAAACTCGGCCGGATGCAATAATATATTAATATATGCTTTGATGAGGCTCGAGGGCGGGCTCATGCACAGTGGTGGTCAGGGTCAACGCGGGACTTTAGTCATGTTCAGGTCTATGCGTAGCGGCGTTGAGAGGCCACAGCTTGAAAGCCAAGAGCCAGGTCTTTGGCCTTGTGATGGATACAGTGTCTCATGTTTCTAACTTTGCACCGCCGACCGGAAATGATGAAAGCCTACCATCATTTGAAGCGACTGAAGGGATAGCACTGAAATTATTCCCGCCATTTTACCGCTTAGATTCCAAGGATCTAAAACCACTCAGTGATGACATCAATACTGCCTGGCTAACCCTGAATTGTACAGATCAAAGTGAGGAGAAGCAAAGTATTAGAAATCTATTTTCTTTGGGCCGTCCGCTTGGGGTGTTAGAACGAGAACCTATCAGGAAAGTGAAGCATTTCGCACAAGTCAAGATACGCGGTGGTGTAATCCAGGATCTATACATCTTAGGGAGGATGCGTGGAGATCTTGCATCGATTGCGCTGCTATCCATCCCATCGTGTCAACTTCTATGATACGCACTCCGAGCTTGCAGACCACCTAGCCTCCGGCTATCTGCGATACATCCTCTACATTAATGAAAATAGGATTCTGCTTCGCACCTTCAGTCATCGGAACCCCTTTTCATGTTTTCATCTACAAGGCTTATGTAGCGCGCAGGAGATCACCTCCGGGTGATTAAAGTTCTGCATCGATACTTAGAGGGATTATATGTATATACACGCCTAGCCACCTGTTTTGAAGAACCTGCATTGCTCTCGGTGATTACTGTTTTAGGGGGGGTAAAGCAAAGCTGTTAAATGATATAGTGTACAGTCCATAGAGGTATTCTATGGACTTGAATTAGCTGAACATAACCTGAACTGGAATTGAACCTCGACAACCCAAATTAAAATTTGAGCCACGTCGAATAACGGGTCCCGTGCATGTTAGGCAATCAATTCTACGATGGAAATACTGGAAGGTTCCATTTGGGCACTTGCTTGGCTAATCATTCTTCATGAATTCATCCTTTTCATTTTATTGTTGTATTGTACTATTTTTTTTTTTTCGTTTGTACTGAAGTACTATCATAGATTCCAGCTTTCAGACACTACCCAGATCGTACTTTTAAGGCTGTTTGACATATGAAATATGTATCACGGTAAGGTACATGCCCGTAGGGCACGGGGAGTTAATGGTTGATTTATGATGGACGCCCATAAAGATTTGAGCCGGTTTTGTCGGCAAGCTTTTGCCAGGCGTTGACGTCAAGACTATTGCAGTAATGAATATTATTATTATTATTAATCAAGTTTATTGTCTGTATCCAGCCTTTCGGCTATAACAGACACCCTGTCTCACCAGCTCAGCGTCAATCGTCTATAACCTTTCAAATTGAAGATTGACGCTGAGCCGGTGAGACAAGCCTATGCGGTGACGAATATAGAAATGATCATGGACAGTCAGTAGATGAAACAGGTGATGAGGAGCAAGTGCTTGTAGTGAGATGAAAGGTGGAACGAGGCAATGGTCAGATAGCAATGCAAGGTGAGCTACTTACCCTGCTCTGCTCGGATCTGTGTCTATAGCTTCTAATGACAATGGACGGTTAGTGGATGAGACGAATGATGAGGAGCAGGGGCTTGTGATGAGGGGAACAAGGAGGCCAGATAGCAATACAAGTTAAGTTGCTTGCCTGCTGTTTCGGTGAGCTGCTCTATTCCTATCGCAGGGTCTACGTCCATGATGGCTTCTAATGACGATAGGTAGACGGCTAGTGGATGAGATATAGATGATGAGGAGTAAGTGCTCTGTGATGGGATGGAAGGCAGTCCCAGATAGGTGAATTACTAAGTTTTAGTCACAGTACCAACGTTCCATATGCCTATTTGGGAAAGGGCACACATCGCAATCGGTAGTCTAGCGTCCGCTCCAACATATCTGTTAGATAAGCGGCTTATATTATTAGAATAGGTAACTGCGCCACTTTTTACGGCCGAGTGGTACCTTTCATCGGCGATCGAGCTGAATCACATCATCATCCAAGCCAACTATTAGGTACTTCTCGCATTTAATAAATCGACCCGAAGATCAAGTCCCCTATTATAGCTACGGGGTCGGTGTCGGATAAACGGATTAGTCCTTTACGGGAATGGGCAAGCGTTTGGGAATTCATGTATTAACAATAGTGATCCTTGGACCCTAAATACTGTACCCTTCAAGCAACGAACCCGACATTTTTATAGCGAACCCCAGTCCTGCCACAACATCAAATAAAAAAATCTGACAACATAGATTTATAGTATTTTTAATTAATTGACAAAAGCCTGTTGCCAAAAATTTAATTACCCGTCGTTAAGTGGTCGAAAGTTGGGCTCAAAACTTGGAGATTTAGGTACCCTCATCCAAATTGGTGCATTGGCTCCTGAGTGTGGACAATTTGTCTCGGGAACAGGAATTCAATAATTGGTCTGTATGGGTTCCATCTGACTCGATTCCTTGGTTTCTAGTGTGTCTGTAATTTTCCCGAAATGTAATCCCAGTGCGATCCTTCAATCTTTCTTCTAGCGGATAGAAACTAACTACTGGTGCCTGAAACCGTTGCCTGGAGACGTTTGTCTCTGAGCTTTGACCACGAGCCAGATCTGTGACGTAACATAGGTCAGACCGGAAGATGACATCATACTACCCCTGAATGACCTAAATCGTCATCAATGATCCACTGCCATCCATTTGTCATTATCAATCATACCAATGCAGATTCATATGTCACACGCTTCAGCCTCCCTCAGAGGAAGGGCAGGATGCCTCCCCTGAGCAATGCGGGACTCCATGGCTAGTATGCTCTCCACAAAGGAATCTTATCGAGGATAAATGATGCCCCCAACGGTACTATGTCGTGATTTAAGATGCTTTAAAAGTGGTGTAAAGAGGGGCGAAAGAGTTCTCTGAAACACAGGCACCCGGATGACGGAATACCCTTTTGAAGCACTATTCTTCGTACTGGATTTGGCACCTAGAAGGTTCAAGTTCGTCATGGACCTCCAGGCAACGAATCTGAGCACTCTGAGTACTGTAGACCCGCGAAGCCGAAGTATCCGCTATCCTATCCCTCCACATCGTCAGAGATTCCACCCTAAAACATTGTCGCGAGTCTTCTTGGGCAAATGTGATAGTGACGGCAAAGAGGGAGAGATTGGGCGGCCTCTCCCCAATCGAAGTGCTTGTTCTGGAACTCAGTGAATCCCGAACATGAGTATGCACCCGACAGACGATGGCCATGTTAATTCCTTATTTTCTGCCCCACATGACAAGATTGATCTTGCACAGCAGTTCCCCGAGGTCATTTTCATCGACACTACATATCGAACAAACCAGGATAACATGCCGCTCATCCACTTTATGAGGGTCACATTATATGGCAAAATCCTCAGCATTGCTATGTATTTCGTCGCTAGCGAGGATAAGGCCATATATAGCTGTCTAGTCAAGGCATTCAATAATTTCGTCATGGGCGAAGCGAATATTGAAGTCTTCCTTGCCGATGACGATACTTCGCTTAAGAGTGCTTCCGCGAACAACTCAGCTTTTATGCATCTGACACATGTCTGTAAGAATGTCGATAAGAAGATAAATGAGACCAGGGCCTTTGTAAGTAGTAGGTGATCAGAGCGAAGCGGTTATATTATGATCAAACAATAATAATCTGCTAATATTCAAACATTAAGTAAACTACCAGCAGACAGAGGAAGCACTGTCACCAGCTAAAGGAGCACTACGCAGACCAAGGGAAGCTGCCCGCTTGAGTACCTTGATGAATACAAGTACCCAAACTATCATGAATTCGTTAAATCGTTTGCCTCCAGGCTTCAAGTATTCACACTTCGGCCATATCTTAGCGTCAAAAGCGGAGAAGGGCCACCATCATTTCATAAAATTCCTCCTTGGTAATTTCCATGACCTCCTTAACCTCCAAGATAAATGGGAGGCTACGAAAAGCGTCGATAGGGTCAACCAACGCGAATATCTTGCTCACCACGGCCTGCACATGAAGTACAAGCAAAGCGCTGGGGTGAGTGCGTTGAAACTAACCATAATGACCACATCACTCCAACGAGAATGGGGCTCTTTATAAAGCAGTTTTACTTTCCTAAAAACATCACTGTTGACAGGTCGTGTAGTGAGAACTTTACCACTATTCACGGCTTTCCTTATTATCAGGAGATCCGCATCGTGAGAAGCCTTGGATCGTAAGGTTACTATGCACCATTTTCATAAGCACTGGCACTTCGAACAGCCAGTAGGTTCCACCCTAGATGGCGAAGCAGCTGAGATGCTCCCGTCTCCACCCCTTCTGCCATAGCGACGGGTCTTTGCGCCCCATGTTGTTAGAGCGCGCAGTCAACCACGCAAGGATCACTCTACCAGGCGTGATCTTTCGGCATTCGAGTACTCAGGCATGCAGACCAGGCTGCGCTGGCGGAGGGTTCTTTTTGGTAAGCCTAGTTACTCGATTAGGCATCTTCCAGCTTGCCGATGTCATAGACGCACAATTCGGCCCAGGTTAGTAGTAGTAGTAGTATTCTATGACCCGATCTAGCTGACATGTACATGTCGCTATGCGGGGTTATCCTTACAAACTCCAATTCCAACGCAGTAAAGCAACAAATATCCCTCTTTAGCTCCTATAACTCTGTTTCCCACTGCTCCGCCAGATTGGAGCTGCTGTTTGTGTCTGTTAAGTTTTGGCTCGTGCCCGCCACATGACCCTGTTTCACATCCATTATCACCTTGGCAGTAAGTCTGGTTTACTGCTGCTCATCTCTGGTTCCACGTGTTGGAACTGGTTGGGCGGCCCCGTTTTCACCATGAATTCAGCCACATATTTTGCCGACTTGGGGGTTTGAGACCAGTTTGTCATAGCTTGTCTGGACAGCCCTCAATTTGCCCTACATTTCTTGTCTGAGGCTTGTCCACCTGGCACATTCCAGCAAGACATGTTTGGTGTTTGGGGGTTTGAGATCCTTGATCGCAGCTGCATTTTCCGCTGCCAGTGTCCCTGGCCTTGATTTTAAACAGGTAATGGCTTAATCCTATTCTACCTGTCCGCATTTGGATCAGGACCGAGCTGTAAGCCTTTTTCATTCTATGGTATAGTTGCAATGATTTTCTCGTATTCGGGATTAGCTTGTGGGTGGCCCTGCCGGTTGTTGCGGCAGACCACATCGCATTCCACTTTTTTCCGACTCGGCCCTTGCTTGCACGTTTTGCCGCGGCAGCTAGGCGACATATAGTCAAGGTGTTGGCCGCCTCCTTGGCTGCCTTGTCTGCCTCTTCGTTTCCTAGTATCTATCCCCTTATGCCCAGGAATTTACCGGACCGAGACCTTCATAGTATCGTGGCCTTTTTGATGCGTACGGCCTGGCTTTCTCTCGCAGCGGCCAGTTCAGCCAGCATTTCCGTGGCCATACCTATTCCTTTTAGCTCCTCTGTGTAGACTGGGACTGCTGTTTCTAGCCCTAGATAGGCTAGCCCGGTTGTCTAATACTTTCCAACTTTCCAGGATCGTGGCTGCCGCTCCCCCTTATAGCCACTGCCATCGGTGTATATAAGCACATGGCTCGGGTCGATGTTCGCTTCCATGATATCATGCGTGGTTATTGCTTTTTCACGCTCTTCAATGAAAACATTCGGCCTGGGGCCCGTGGCGGCTCAATAAGCCCCTTGCGTTGCTTCCACCGCTCATTCTCCTTGGATACCGGTGCCAAGCAGTTGTTTCCCTTGCAATGAAGCTCTATGGGGGCCCAACCCCCTAATGCGATTTCTTGTCTGCCTCTTCGGGGCCAACCCACTACACTTGGCCTAGTCGGCCCAGGTTATACCTCAGATTATGGCGATAGTACAAGCGGCTCCCACGCCGCTCAGACGGCTGCCACTTCGGCTACCTGCAAGAAGTTACTCAGCATGCCACTCACACAGATTCACCATCAGGGAATTGCGGAAGGCTGAAGGGACCAAGCCGCGAAAGGTGATACGATCTGGCATTGAGGCAAGGGAAAGAGGACCCGGTGACTCTCAGCATGATTAGTAAAATGGTAAAGGAGGCCGCTTGCGGGTAAAAAGGAACTGTACATAGATGGTTAATCTACAATCGATATACTTGGTCTCATCACTACAATGTTATTCGTGCTTTAAGCATTGTGACTTCATTCTGCTCACTTTGACTGCTAGAAAATGATCCAGAAGAATCTCATTCCAAAGAGCTATAGGAATACAATCTAAAGGGGGATATAAACATTATTATTACCACTATTTGATCAGATTTCCATCAAGTCCATGTAGAGTATGACAGACTGTGGCGCTGCTTTCTCTTCCCAGTTTCCTACCATCTTTTGACCTTTCCATCCTCTTTGGGGTATGAATAAAATCGTGGCGAATATCACCATCCAACACTAATTCGTTGGACCGGTGGAAAATGAAGACCACCGTAATGTTTGCCAAGTAGTCAAGACTCAAAATCCGTTGGGGATGCGCTGAATACGATTCGATTAGACAATGGACCAGGTGGGTAAAATATCAGGACGGTGGAAGACTCTGGCGTGGGTGATGACAAGATCGTGACAACCAGCAGGACCGACTGGACAGCCGAGCGCCCATTGAGATGGCAACATTTGCCTTCTGCGGATGAGTCCCTACGACTTTGCCACGCTTAAGAGTATGCCCGAAAGCTCCAGGGCACATGTTGTCTGCTTTCACGAATAATGGGCAAGCCTCTGGGAGCTCCAAGAGTTTTATGATTCCATGACTCTTTCTCAGGATCTTTCTCAGGATCTGGCGGGGTTAGGAAAGCCAACTATCATAGTGAATTCCGAAATTGGCCCTAAATTTCAACTGCTTGGGAGGCGAGAGCTTGTTCCTTACAGTACTCTACCTGGTCTCCTACTTTTGACTCTAATTGGAACTCACCTAGTTTATCATAAGATCTACGATACGGTACGGGTTTCCTGCCGCATCAGAAGAGAGTGATTTGAAGTCATCAAGTTTACCAGTCGACACCAGAATGACTAGCTATTTCAGAGGAACGACTTAGAAAAGGACCGCTATCAAGTAGTATAGAAGATGAACATTGAATCGACTATTCAAACTTCTATGATAATAGGGGGATATTGTAAATGTGTGCAATGTCAGTAAATACCACTCACTCAGCTACCTCTTTGCCACTTCCGGGAGCCAAATGGATGTTCAGAGACATGAGCAAATTGAACTACGTACATGTGTATACAGTACAACCATGTGTCTTCCCGCCAGTTAATCATCAATTCCAAATTTATTCGGTGTCACGTTCGTGCCTAGTGTATCATTTGGTCCTCGCTACTCAGAGATTCTCTCTAAAGAACCGAGGCGATTCGACAGTTACTGTATATGATGAAAATATGTGGGACAACCTACATTCTAGATACCTGGATGGACTATGTTAATCAAAGGAGCTCAGCCAGCATGGAACACTATATGATGAGGGCCACAGCAATTGTTTCACTGGTGCTAGGAATTTGGGGTGCCAGTGTCGAACAGGTTGTGCGGCATTCAAAAAATGCCCAGGTCATATGGAAATCAAAGCAACGAGGACCAGTGGGTTTTAAGCTAAAGAACCAATAGATTTCGATGATTGAAGAGTTTTTTTTTTTTTGGCTTCGGTTACAAGGATAAGGATGAGGCTAGGAGTGTTGAACAGGTTGTACCAAACGGTAAATTAAAGTAACATGTTCAAGTGGTACCGTCATGTTTGAGATTGAAGAATAAAACACCAGATGAGTACATAAATAGGCCGGTTTTCGACTGTAGGATGTATGAATTACCTAAATTCCCTATCATCTCATCAATACTACCTACACACTCTCTTCAAGTGGAAAGGTGATCTTATCATTGCAATTATTCTAATAATGTGCCAATTATCTTGCAGGCGATATACCGGCTGGGGTGGCTGCGGTCACACTATCGCTTACGGTTACCAACGGTGTAATGCTGCCTTTCGGCGCGGGGGCTGCAGCCCTTGTGTACCGCCCAGTGGAAAATTGCGCGACCTTGATCGCGTGTTGGACGTACAGGACGACCAATTGGACGGAGAGTGCGAGTCCTGTAGAGGCGAAACCCCTCCTAGCTCTCAAGGCTCCGAATTTCCATTTGTCTTTTGATTGCTGGTTAGTATTGCTACTTTGATATTAAAATCGAGGTTGTATTAACTTTGAAATATAGCCCCCCTGGCTAGCCAACCCCAGTGACGGTCAATGGAGCAGGGATAGTCCGTTGAAGGAGAATAGGGGTAGTAGGATTATGGGGACTATGAGAGGGCTTAAAAGAATATTGTTTGATTTTTCTACTGCTTGCTGAAATTATATGCAAAGAAATTTGGATTTATGTAATTTATATCACCGATAGTTAGACAGGGCATAAAGCCGGCCCAAATTTAGTTGCGTTATCCATGTTCAATCTTATTATTACAGTTTGAAAATCCATGGTTCCTGGGTTCGAAAGCGCGGCCCTATCCGGAAACTAATATTATATAAAGAATGCCTTCGCTCCCACTTTTCCCCCAACATACAATTTCTGTCACGATTCAGACCAAGATGAGTCAAGCGAAGCGAGTAATCTTACGTTCGCGAGAAGCTGAAGTTAACTATGACGACCCTTATGAACCCGTTCGATTGTACCTCGAAAAAACTGGTCGTTCTGATACGGAGCTATCAACCAACCGTCATTTTATTCATCTCCAACCACCCAACCCCCATATACCACAAAGGGACCCTAAACTTCATATAGTTATTGATTTCGAAAAAGATCAATTCTCTGGGACTCTTGATGAGAATTTTCCCCATGAGATTTATCGTATTCGCCGTCTTAATGATAAGTTGTAAGTAGATCATTTCTAGGCTCTGTCTCACTCGCTAATTACTATGTCAGGGTGATATTTGCTTTCCGGGACGGAGCCTGGTATCAGAACTTTCTTCGTAAAGTTCGCGAAATTACTGATGATTGGTATCCTTGGGGAAAAACCAAACACGATCTCCGCCGAGAAGCCGAATTGCAACGGTCAGAAGAGTTGAAGAAGAGTTCATTAGTGAATTCAGCTTAATCTCTTAATAACTCTACCTTGTCTCGTTTTGTCATTAGATCTCATACTGTCGGTACGCTCACGTACAGAAGTGAGATATGTAATAATACAATCTATATTATACTATTGCTGGTGTCTGTTTTTGCTAAAGGGAACCGCCATCGAGAGGACCCATTTACAGTGGTGCTGACTAATCACCGCTAAGCCCTAGTCAACATGATTCCACCTATTATACCGACACATACCAAAAGAAAATTTTCATATCCATCTGCTATTATATCGACGAAATACTGGCGCATTACGGTGATCCCAATTACTCCTTGATCCTACTACATGTAGTAATCGCTCCTCCTGCCGGTGGTTTTGATTTCAATTTGACGTAAGTGACAAGTGGGTCACAAGAACCTTCCAATCAGCAACCAGTTGCATTAATCACACCGGCCTCTAATAGAGTTCACTCTAATAGGCCACTTTAAATAGACGTCTTGCCCAACCTTGGGCTGTTCACTCCGAAATCACCGAACGACTTGTAACCGAACTTTGTCAAGTGGCCTTCCATTCATTCTGCATTAGAATGTAGCTTTACATACATTAAATTAAACGTCTTCCGAAGAGTAGTATGAAACCTTTTAGCGACTAACCACTGATCGGCCAGCCGAAGTGGGGTCCAAGACGTTAGTGTCCGGATCCACTAAATATCCCTAACATACTAAATAAGCAGTATTCGATATCTTTCATTCAGATTGGTTAGTAATTGCTTAGTAACACGGTTATTAGTAAGCTTATCATACGCATGTCTTGGCACGCTATCATAGGTTACCACCAATGTACTGTACAGTCGGATACCAGAAGTCATGAGACACGGCTAAAATTCTTGGCGATGCCCCTCACTACCCCACCAATTAAAT
>JAHQZX020000364.1:0-12567 GCA_019804575.2 Pseudotulostoma volvatum | reverse complement strand
GGCTTTAGCGTGAGAAGTCGACTCAACTGGTATAGTTGTCACGCCAGCGTAAAATACGCTAGTTGTATTATTACAGTCACATGTAATTACGGTGTGAAATACGGATTACTAATCAAAAAAGAATGTCCCGCCACCATAGTTGGGAATATTTCGACCGGGAGCTATATTATCAGTAGCGCGGAAGCTAGTATCTAGCACCGACCCTAATGTGCAAAATGGTATAGCACTATATCCTAGTCCCTAAAGGGATATAGCTCCCCTCGAATCTTCCGGAGTGCACGTGCGTGTGACTGTCGCTTGGCAAGCTAAAGAATGTAGGTAGTTAGAGTGATGGTGCATCTTAGTGCGTGGTTTTTAAGGTAGAAAGACAGAATAGTAACGTGTTCTTCCCCAGCTAGCAACACAATAAATCCGTCGCTAATAGGTAGGATGTGTCTATGATATAAGGAAGGAGACGACGGTGCGAACTTAGATCAAGCTTTTATCACTACGGAATTGTCGTCGGATAGCAGGAACATAACGGATGGGGTGGCTGAACGGCTGAATACAGCTTGTGGAGGGAACTCCTTAAGGTATCCTGCGATAGGTATCGATCGAAAGTGGTCATATTCTCATTTTCTATCTATGGACTTACTTCAGTCATGATGAAGCCCTTCTCATTACCGCATTTTGAAATGAGTTCCTTGGATCCCAGGCTCTTAATAACAATGTTTTATATGTTGTGAAGAGCAGAACAGCGATGATGGTGAAGAATTTTGACGCACGTCAGACATGGTAGGCAGCCTGACATCCAGAACCAATTCTTATTGTCATTAACCCCCCTTCGGACTACGACCGCGAAGCATTACCATCTTCCGATTGGATCCCCGAAGGCTTGAGAGCACGTTTGCTGGGTGAGACTCGTCATGAACCTACTGCCCATGGGTCACCTTAATCGGCACCAATTCTCGATGATCATGAATTACTGCACATATGAAGATACGGGCTGGCATCTTCGGAATCTACGCCGAGAACCAAAACCCCCTAGGTATCGGAGAATACAGAATAATATTTGCGATATTTGCAGACAAGAATACTGTCTTCTCGCCAACTAGTATCTTCCCAAGCTTTGTTAATGTCTTTGTCGCTGTTTACGGACCCGAATGCTATTGGTAACTGGTCATTTAGAGCTCAATAAGGGACGTGAGCTCCGAGCCGCTGAGCATTACCGTCTTTTCTTCTGTCTTTCCATCATAGAGTTCTTGTATATTAATAAGCATGCTGGTAATAAAAAATTCATTCATTTGTTTCATCTAGAAGCCTATTCATTACAGTTAACGAATCGACCTTGTCATTCCTCGTCCGGGCGCTGACGGGAAGTATATTTCAATCCAACACTCTAAGCAATTGTAGAGCAGCTCTCAGCGATCAGTTTGTGCTATTAAACGAGTTGGTAGGGGTTGTGGCTGAACAGCTGTTTCGGGTCGAAAATTCATGCTCGCCCAAGAAGAAATCCCGTCTGAGGAGTGGGTTAAAAGGATTAGTCAGCTAGGCTCACTTACATGAAAGCTCCTAGAGAATCCAAGTCACTTCAAACCTGTAAAGATACAGAACAGCGTTACCGAGGAAGGGAATCACTATGTCGTGATAAAATCAGAGTTGATCGCTGGGCTTCCCACAGGTCGGACTATTTACATACATGACTTATAAACGGGTTAACTATTTAGCCGTCTCCACGCGGTGATAGTTGTTCATAGCTACTTATATAGATGCCGGCCGTTACAAAACCTCCCAGTTCCATCAGTAGATATTGTGCAGAAACATAAGACTGCATATGGAGTCTTGTGAGGTACAAGGTCAAACTTTTCTACTAGGAAGAGTTCGGCCAGATATTAAACCCGGCACATCCATCATGAGGTTCTTGCAATAACATGAGACCTTTTACGTGTCACGCTGGCTCCCGACTAAACGAATGCTCCAATTTCTCAATTTTAGACCCAAATCTCCGGTTGAACTGTGCGTCCACGAAGCCCAATTCGGTCCCATCCATATCCCCTGGCACATCAACGATGTCATTGGTTTTAAAGCACTCGCTGACCTCAATAGCCCTAGTTGCGCTCGCCACGAAGATCTTGACCATAGCCTTGATTTTCCTGTCAGAAAGAAGGCGATTGATCCCTTTCACCGCCTTCTTTGTTTCGTGACGGAACTCGCCGGTTTCGTAGTAGTTGATGCCGTCAACGATGATGAAGAGCGGCTTCGTCGAAGGCAACGCGGCGACCAGCCTGCGAAGGAGATGTCGTTGGTCCCGGAGGTCCAAGTTGGGACTTGTGCTTCTCAGCTTCTCAACATCGCCCTGGTCGAGGCATGTGAATTCACCAAATTTCCACTGCTCGACGAGTTGAGTTAATAGGCTTCCCAGTAAGCCACTACTTCCTGGAGGCTCGCCTGCCGGGCCGTCCCCTGGCGTGTATAGCCCGCAGAAGTGACTGAGCACTATAATGGATTCAATTGGTCTGAGACTCTGGACCAGCATGGCACAGAAGAAGGAGACGGGGCTAATACGGTCCAAGGAATGGTTGCCGTTGATGAGTAGCGTGCGGGACTGTGTCGATCCGAACCAGTGGCTGACCTTTTTGTCAATCATGAGCCACTCTGCCCGAATCTGATCCTCTCTATCCATGGAGAACCCAGCACGCAGGACCCGCTCAAGTGTGGATTTTTGAGAAACGAACTTAAGCGAGGTGTTGGGCTTTAAGAGGAGTAGCAATTCTTTTTGGGAGATATACGATTTTGGTAACAGCTCTTGGTTCTCCTTGGAGACATATTCTTGATACGACAGCATTCTTGCAAACCCTACGTTTGTTAACAATTTAGCAACTGAAGGAAGGTAGAGTACTGACACTTGGCCGTTTGGAATTGGGCACGCATGAACCTCACAATTAGGTTCTTGAAGGCGGCGATGTCTTGCTTGATGACTTCTACTCCGTCACCAATCTCGGATAATTTCTTACTGTCGCACAACTGAACAGACTTCTCCACCTGTGCGGACGCCTTTGCCACCTCCTCGATTCTCCCCTTAAGGGGATCGTAGGAGTTGTGGAGTAGAAGTGGCTTGAGAAATTCGACTTGGGAAGTCAGCAATTCGGACCAAGCAATCCCAGAGTATGGCCATACAGGTGTGATCCTTCGTTAGCCAAAACATGATTCCTTCTATCGCCCAAAGAATATTTGAATATAGTTGATTGGTTGCCAACCGGAGTTTCGGATCTGTGCTGTAGAGCTCTGAGTATTGACTGACAATGTCGATCTTCTCGGGAAGCTGATCAATGAGGTCGAAGGCCTCCTTTCGAAATTTTTTTCGCAGCGGCACACGCCTTTTTATCGCAGTGCGATACATAAGTGACTTGAACATTTGATATTAAGACACGTCTGGTAAACCTACATTGAGGATGAATTTGAGACCTGCGCAGATCACCGACGTATACTTTGTGTCGGGAATGAAGTCAATGAATGGCTCGACCAGCTCCGACTTATCTACAGCTTTCCTAAACCACTTATATACCACCTTTACCCCCTTTGGGTCATTGTAGGCATCCTTAGCAGCACGTAGCTCGTTAAAGACGTCCTTCCAGCTATGTTGCTCGGATATATTAGCGCGCACTTTGGCTACCAGGTTGTCGCTTTCCCAGAAGTTTTTCCCCGCCTTTCGGCTTCGAGCCTCTTCCACCTTCATGTCATGCTCTTTATCCCATGCCTCTAGAATTTTAACGAACTGGTCCTTTCTATCGCTCGTCGATTGCTGGACAAGTCTTTGAGAAGTTAGACATTTCAAGAGTTACCAATGGGATTGGTCCTCAGAAGTGGACTAACTCGGCTGCAGTCTTCTGTGCATTGACAAATTGGCCGGCAACATGGTCAAACGACGTATCATCGTCCTCTGGGAGAGGCATGAGCGCCGACCATACTCGATCGAAGGATTCCAGAGCAGGATCTAGCAGCCCCAGGGGAGGGTTTTCTCGAGCAGTAAGTTGACGATCCATCCTGTGCGAGGGCTTGTGCCAAAGGCGTCAGTCTTCTCAGCTTATACAATATTAGAAATGGGCGTTGGGCGGGTGGGTAGCGCTCAAAAACTCATCATCAATTGTTTAATTGATATTAACTATAAAAAGTAGAGCGACATTTGGTGCAGTGCATGAAGGCCCTATCTAATGATCCCAACAATTAATACCATTCAGGCTTCGACGAACACGACCTGAAGATTCCGAAATAGCCCCCTGTAGGCTAGTGCATAGCCAGCCTGCAAGCACTGCTGGCTGGTGTGAACTGAGCCAGCCTGGCCGAAAATCTGTGCCCTCTGTGCCTAAGTTTCCGACTAGGCCAGAAATCCAGAAAAATGCGCAATACGCTTTATACAATTGTAGAAAGGCAGGTCCAGCCAAAAATCCAGGTAACAGCGAAAACACTAAGACCCGGAAGGGAATGTGGCAGGAATTGTGCTTGAAAAAGACTCACCTGCTTCTGATTGATGAGCTCTAGTTAAGGCTTCTAATGGTTGCCTTGCTTTGCGAGGCAGCGCTGCCGGGCCTAAGTATGAAGTTCTCAATGCCTCCGGCGATTCTTTCCAGTTCAGGAAGGCCAGCATTCATGAGTTATATAATTGGCGCTTGAGTAAGCACATCACCAACCATTATCAGCGAAGGCAGCCAGTAGCATTAGCGAATCAGAAAAGCAGCCTGTCGTCAATTAGTAAAGTCCGCTCCAAGCTGAGAGACTGGCATATTTAATCATTCTGAACTAACCAATCAGCAATTCCGTCTCTGCAGCTGCATGACGTGTCAAGAGGCTCTCATCCATCCCGGCTTTGATTTGTGTGATGGATCTTCAATACTATTTATAGGTTCACAGTGGTGGCAACCTGACTTGAAAGTTCGCACAAATGGCCTTGAGCCCTATAGGAGGTTTGATAACAAATCAAAGTTAACTTCCGTTCTAGGTTCTAATTTTTGGGTAGTGACAGATTTGCAGGCAGATCCTCTCAGACTGACCTCAGCAGGGAGACCGCTTTCAATCATATATCCTTCTTTGCAAATCTGTTGGGAAACACAGTTTGACGGACAATGGCGACTAGTATCGAAGCTGCGACGGTTACCATCAAAACAGCTGTCGTCGTTCCAGAGACCTCCAGCTCTGCAAATAGCAGTGAAAGCATGCCCGGCTCCTTGCAGAGCAGCAACACCACTGTAGACTCTGTAAACATCTCGCCTGAGAGTCAATTAAAGAAGACTGAAGCAGCCACTGTCTCTCGAAATGCGGTAAATGCAGACGGAACACCTTTATCCAATGAGCAGCTAAAAGTCAATGGAGAATTAAAGAATGATACCCCTCCAGAAAATGAGGAGCCCCCGAAAGCTCAAAAGCTCGGGATTGAGCGTGCTCAAACAATAAAAGAGGCCGAAAACGCATTTCTGGAGATGTTTCGCGACCTCAGAGGCAGTTACCTTCAATCTGGTGGCAGTCGAGAAAACACTTTCCTAGGTGATGTGCATGACTATATCCTCCTGCAGGAGAGCCAGATGCCCCTTGATTGGAGAATAAGACGAAGCCGGCACTTTTCCTTCATTTTCCACGCATACCTCCGCCTGATGGAGGATAGGTAAGGATGCATCTGTGGTTGCTGGCGTAGGAGATATTAATAATCGCAATTAGACTTACCGCCCTGGAGGACAAGACCATCCAGGAAAGACATCCAAAACGAAAACCCTCGATAGATAGTAACACAGGCAACGAGAAAGATGAAAAAAAAGGAGCAACAATCACAATTTCAAACAGGGTCACATGGCCGAACTTCAAGCGAAAGTATGAAGGGAAGAGAAACACTAGCGAAGAACACGCGATTGATATCTCAATAGGGGGCGCAGTCATTCCCCACGATGTATGGAGGAACCGCTTTGCACGAAGCAATCCAGAGCACCTTGTGGAGCGAGCGCATCGGCTCAAGCTATTCTCGATGTTCGGGAACCTTCAAGACCCATCCGACGCAACAGATCAAACGGATTCCCAGACTCAGAATGAACCATCCCCTGTCTCAAAGGTGTCTGAGATCTCCCGTAATTTTTACCCCCCAATCCCTGATCGAATTCGCATCAATGGAGAGTCATTGAAACAGCTATTTGAGAAGGCTCTTGAAGTGGAATTCAAGTCCGACGGTCCCGTGGTTCTCCTAATGCCTTTCAAGCTGCTTGTGCAGTACAATGGCCACATCAGGAGCTTGTACGAACAACTAAAACAGAAGTTCATGCGCAGATCCACTACATCAGCGGGTTCCGATATCCGAGACGCCGGCGAGGACAACGAAGGACTGGCGCATCGAGATCGAGGAGACGTCGCCAAGACTAAAGAAAGCAACAGCCTGCTCGATACGTATGGCACGGATCAGGCGTACAATGAATTGAGCCGCCTGATCGAGTTCATGGATCACGACCTGAAGGTTCTGAAGCATTTCGAAGATGCTTCTGTTACCAAGATCGCCTATTCGGAGCTTTGGCATATCTTCCAACCCGGAGATGAAGCGATCACTACGCAAAAGTCAATCAATGCTTACCGAGTTCTCCATGTCACCGGTGGCCGGCCCTACCTCTCGCCCCCCGAAGACAACAATGAAGAAGAGAGCAACGACCACACGAACCCGTACAGAATCCCGGAGAAGTCAAGCGACTTTGTGGTCAACTGCTACCAGATCAATTTTGATGGCAACAAGTTTGGACCGGTTGCTCACTCATTCAGCATTCAAAAATATGACGGCCTCCGAGACATCACGACTCTCCCAATTTATCCTTTGAGATTTTCCAAAGATCCGTCAGAAATCAGAAAGGCGCTCTTTACCAACGGCCAGACATTCCTCGAAGTGTCAAAGGGTGCGCATGTCCGGTACCGGGGCATCAATCTGCACGAGGCCGAAGAGATCGACAGCGAGATTGTCGTCGACTTCCATGCAGCACTGTGGGACGGTCAGGATAAGGAGAAGAGCTGGCAGTTCAAAATAGACTTTGGCATACGGCCTCCGGCTGGTGCGAACCAGGCAGAAGTCATCATGGTTTCCGCTGGAGGCTGTAGGGTGCCCAATTGCTGCGAAAATGATTGTATCTTCGATGATTTGAGCCTCGACCACCACTACTCACTACAGATGCCCGCTACCTCAAAGATGACCCTCGTAACATACCCCAGGAGGATATGATTCTCTTTCCCCATCGACTCTTCGCATTCGTTCTCAAGGACCGAAAATGGGATGAGTTCTTGGGTACCCAGCACCCATAGTATAGCCCAAAGCCAGTGCTAATTATCTATCAAGCCGTTGTCGACATCAACAATATCAAGAAAGTTCCTGAGCCAAAGGATGAAGCGTGGAGGTCGCTTGTGTTGCCAGATGGCCATAAGGATATGGTGTATTCTCTGGTCCAGACACATTTCCGTAATAAGCAACGTGTTGGTGCAGAAGACGAGATGCAGGCTGATCTCATCCGTGGGAAGGGTATGAGCAATCATCGGTTTCTATTCTCTCCACCCCCGTACTGACTTTTGTCATTAACCGTGCAGGCAAGGGCTTGATCATACTCCTCCACGGCGCTCCAGGAGTTGGGAAGACATCAACAGCCGGTATAGTTATGCGGGTATTCTCAACTAAATGACCCCGCATGGTTGACTCTGCATATAGAATGTGTGGCGGAATCGTGCAAACGACCCCTTTATCCCATTACTTGTGGGGACCTCGGCATCACAGCGGTGGAGGTTGAATCTCGGCTAAAGCGCATCTTCATTCAGGCCCAGAAGTGGAATTGTGTTCTTCTCCTTGATGAGGTGTGTGTCTCAAGTTTTAAGTGTTCCATTGCGACTTACGACAGGATAGGCAGATGTCTTCCTGAGCGAAAGACAAAACGACGTCAAGCACAACAGCCTGGTGTCAGGTCAGTCAATTCAAAGTCAACCGTTGTATGAACCAGTCGCTGAACCCGCAATCAAACAGTCTTCCTTCGTGTCTTAGAATACTATCAAGGCATTCTCTTCCTTACTACCAATCGTGTTGGAAGGATAGATGAGGCATTTCGATCTCGTGTTCACATCAGCTTATACTATCCACCTCTAAACCGACAGTCAACGGTTGATATCTTCAAAACTAATCTAGAGCGGGCCAAAATGTACAAAGGAGATTCATTGAAGCTGAAGCGGGCCGAAATCGAGGCGTTTGCAGAGGACCACTACAAGTACAATGATAAGCGTGTCCGATGGAATGGGAGATAGATTCGGAATGCCTTCCACATCGCAATTGCGTTGGCTGAAAACGAAGCAGCGGAGAAGGCTAAGACTACTAAGGATAAAAAGAAGCCTCCCAAGCCAACCCTCCGAGCCAAGCACTTCCAAGTGGTCGAAGACGCATCAGGCAAATTTGACGAGTATCTCACCTCGGTCCTGGGAATGGGACAGTCGGATCGGGCGGAACAGAAGTCGTACCGAAAGGATGACTGGGTGCCGAAGGACCCCAAAAACCCGGGGAAAGGGGCATCCAAACGCAAACCTAAACGATATAGTGGCACATCCGATTCCTCCAGTTCGGAGGAGAGTCCCATTAATGACTCAGGGCGAGGGAACCCATCGGACGAGTCCGATGATCAGTCAGATGCTCCCCGCCGCAAGAATAAGAGCAGCGATGACACGAGCGGCTCTGAAGACACGAAAACCGCCCGTGAAAGGAAGAGGGAGACGGCCAAGAAATCCCTCCGTAACAAAGACAGAGTTTCGAAGCCAAAGGAACAAGGAAAACAGTAGGGATAAGATAAAATGTCCAAGAGGTAGCTAGCAGTTGGTAGCGGCAGATCGCTGGGTTATATAGTTCGTGCTGCAGGTGGTGAACATGATAAGCAGCGGGTAAGGGGGGTTTTTGTTCAGTGTCAAGGCTAGATTCGTCACATGGACCGCTCGCCTCATATGCCCGTAGGAAAGTTGAATTTTTCTATTTGGCCACCTGGAGCACAAAAATTTCTTAGTTACATGACTTTATCCGTGACGAAGAATGAAGGACTTAAAACCTGAAGCCCGGAGCTTCCCTAAAAATTGACATAGGACGCCGCTAATAGCCCCCAGCAAGGTGTGCCGTTCGCTATTGCTAATACCTTGAAAGGGTCTCTACAAAACAATATGCCAAAGGGATCCGGGTGCCGTCAACTACTGCTAATATCACGGCAAGATCCGTGTTAGAATTATTACATCGTACCAAACATAGCATCCATAGCAACTTCATTAGCACGGGGTACAAGTACCCGAATGGATTCGGATATAAAAAAAAGCCAATCCCCGAACATTGCCAATGCGATATGTAGATGACACGATGTCTGAGCTCTCCAAAGAAGGCATGTAGTTTCTCGGTGGGATCTCGCCGCCACATTTTTGCGCTAGCAAGCTGCCGCTTGTATAATAAACCTGATCAGGGGTTCCATTTTTCCGATGGATTGGCTGCTTGCAGCTCTCGGTATATCTCAGCAGAGCCGATTCGACCCTGAATAAATTGCATGACCTTGATAATCAAGATATGGCGGATGGTATCGACGAGATATAGCAACCCCCAGCGTACGGCCTCTCCTAGAGATACACTGAAGGCCAACTCGCTTCGGCACTTGAAGCGATCTGTTCGGGGCGTATCTTGCCTTCCTTTCGCAATCGAGGGAACAACAATATTAGCACCTTGATAGCAGACATACGAATCTCATCTTATCCCAGTGCGTCGCTCGAAGTCGAAACCTGAAGCCTCCGATCTTCCAAATCAGATCTGTAATATCCCCAACAGCCTTGCTCAATCATTAGTAGTTGTTATTCTCCGTTTTTTAGAAGTTCAGTGCTACACGCCACCAGAAGCCTGTCTAAATCGAATATGCAATCCGATTCCAGCCTAAGTGGTACAGTCTAATCTTAGAGCGAGAGGCAAATTAGAGGGGATTAATGAAGAGTCAATATTAAACAGTGAAAGACATTACATACAGGGCAATTCCATGCAAAAGCTGAGCTTCAAAATCGCTCCAATCATCAAAGAGAGCATGTAATTCCCTTTTACTGCTGCGCCGATCACAGAGTCTCTTCAGTTTCCCAGATTTAAGCCTTCCGAAACCTTCTTTTTCACGAAGAGCTTTGATTTTGCACACCAAATTTGATGAGGTTCTGTAGACTGTCCATGCTGGGTAGATGAAGCGCTATAACGACATTACAAGGCATAGTTGGGAAGAACCAAAGGAACGCGATAAGGTACTGTTAGACTGAATTATGGTCTATTGTGCGCCAGATTAGTTGCCGCCTTGTCATTAATGCTCGAGGATACATGCATTTACTAATTTACATTTGTTGCCGTTTCTAGAGGATAGAGAAATTCTTCTTAAACAATTCAGATCGATTCAGATAAATAAAAAATTCGTCAACGGACGGATACGCGCAAACAAACAGCGCGGTACGGAAAAAAAACCATCCCGTGCATTTGAGATCACGTGATTTAAGGACATTAAGCTTAGGTAAAACCGCATCCTGCAGATTATTCTCCGGATCTATACTATAATACATGGCATCCACCGAAGACTAGGCGACTGAATTCGCTTACCTAGCACCTCGAACTTTACAGAGGAACGGGCTTCTTGCCGAGTGGGCAGAGGCGACTATGGGCGCTGGCAGCTCGAAGCCGGATGCCTCGGCCGGCACGAGACATGTTTTCGCGAGGTGAGTACGAGGACTTCTTTTAAATGGACGCAAAAAGAGGTTCATTGAAGTGGATATATCTGAATTTGCAAGAGGGGAGGAGAAAGGGAGGGTCCCTCTTCTGTGATCTCGACAATCCTGAACTGAGATGCCTTGCTTTTTAGCTAGAAGCTTGCTATTCCTTCAGTTGAGCAAATACATATCATGCATAGAATGCCACACTAAGTTGATCAAAGTCATGAATCATTGTCCAGGCCCAAAATGAGAAGATGGAAGGGGGAATACTGAGATTGTGATGTGAGAGCCAAGAGCTAATGATTACATTTGATGATATCCGTGCACAGTGAAACGCCTGTCCAATTCTCTTCGAATTTGATAGAGGCGCTTCAGTCCAGTTCAGAGGTAGTGATATGTTCCACCTCTGTTGCTATTTCGCCCCAACAAACGCCCCTTATACAAGCTACACTAAAAGTGGAAAACCGATAAAGAAAATAAAATTTATCTAACATTCCTTGTTTCCTAGACCGACTCTAGTCGGGCCAAGTCGCTCGAACTACATATTCAAACACGCGTCGCTGAAGAACTAGAACGTCTCCGTCAACGCGAACATCAAACTCTCGAGGAGATTGAAAAACGACTCGCAGTAGGGAGCATTCCATCCGCGGCCGCACTTTCGACAACATCCTCAGCATCCTACCACTCCCCGACCACTCCCGGCTCTCTAGACCTCGACGCACCTCGAATCCCCTTTGCTGGCCGGGAATTTGACCCGCCTAGCCCCGCAACGGAGGCCGCGCCCCCAACTGCCCGTCCCACCGATACCATCCCTGTCGCTACCGTTCCCACTATTGAGTATGACCCGTCACGGCAGTCAGTGCTCAAAGAGATCGAGCGAATAAGAACTAAGTTCGAGTCACGGAAAAGACTGGTAGAGCTGGACGAGACTGTAGAACTTGCCAAGACCGAAGTGACCAGCTGTCTGCGAAAGAACGATCGACGACCTTTAGACTGCTGGAAAGAGGTGGAAATGTTCAAACAGGAGGTTTCGAGGCTGGAGCGTTCGTTCGTGGACAAGGTAGTTGGATAGGTAGCCAAGACAAGAGGTTGTCTCTTCTTTTATCCCACCTAAAGGAAAGATTGCATAGGAAAACGGCGTGCGTATAAGAGGAAAACAGAAAACAGGAACAGAAAACAGGACGAAAAGAGGTTCTCTTTTGATCGCTCCCTTCCTACAGATCAAAACTCGAGTATATCAATTGTATCATATTTATCTAGAAAATGAGAATCGCATAGTTATAGACTTTCTACATTTCTCTCTTTCCTATGATATTTCATTTCAGAATGACATTTATGAATTATCATCATAGAAAATACCTGGCGATCCTTACCTACCCAACAAGCCGCCTCCTTTGACATCTTATTTCTCCCACTACAACACATAATATGGTGCTTTTGGATATTTTATGATGATTCCCAGCTTGCTGGGCTTTTTTTAAGACTTGGGTCCTCTATGTCATGTGATTCATCGTCCAGTTCAGGAATGGCGGGCGGTGATGCTACAACCAGTCTCCGGCAGAACAACTTAGTCATAGCTTTCCTGCGGCAGAAAATAATAAAATAAACTAAAGCTCTTCTCACGCGCTTCACTATCCATCTTCTTTTCATTTATAGGCATTAAAATGACTTCTCTGTTAAAGAAATGCAACAGATGCAAAAGTTTAACCCAGCACCTGCTTTCAATGGCAACTTCAAGACCTACGATAAGTGTCGTATAATCAAAGTACAGTCGGTTAGCGGAAGTCATGATAATCGACTAAAATTCTTGGCGATGCCCCGCTCTACCCCTCCTTTTAAATG
>JAHQZX020000363.1:0-12569 GCA_019804575.2 Pseudotulostoma volvatum | reverse complement strand
GGCTGGGATAGGGAATTGACTCGCTTTCTTGAAGAGGACCGTGTAGCATTCTTTCTTTGTGACGCCATTGATGCTAAGGGGATATAAGAATTAATATGTGTATACATAAAATGTGAAAAGAAGGTGAAAGAGCAAGGGAGGAATGAAGCAAACTTTTTTGAGGGCAGTACTCAGGTTGGGGGTGCCGCCGCGGACAACCATTTTGCAAAGCACTTGTATTTAACGCCAGCCTGGGCTCAGTTCAGCCTTGCGAGAATAACATCGGTTCTATTAGAATCAGCATCATATACGTTATATCTCCAATATCGTCTAATGATAACTCTCTACTCTTTGAAGTTCGAGTGTTCTACAGCTTTTACCCATCTTCTCTTTCAAATCAAGTCGCTTTGATACCAACTTCCACCATGGCTAGGAGGGTTTAGTACTTGCTTGAGTGAGGTTACTTCCATCCAAAGGCGCAGGATATTTCACTTTACATACTGCTATTAAATGCGTCTCGCGCATTGCCGTCGACAGTAACCTGTAAAAGAGTACCTATCCACATCGACGAGACTTTGGAAAGAGAAATTTCCTATCAAACCGGTACTTTCTTTAAGAAAGATTGTTAAGTGCTAAATCGAGGCTCCAACTACTTGATCAATATGGCGACCCTTCTGGACGTCTGGAACATCTAGAATATCTCTGTGGTTATTTTATTTCCAGTGATAGTACTTTACGTGTCTCACCTCCTTTTGTCCTCACGTTCCCAGCCTCCCATAGCTCCTGTTGAAAGGTTCACGATGGCGATAGGATAGAGAAAGGACCAGATATTCCAAAGGCTCCAATGGCAGAGCATGATGGGCCGGAAACGTCAAAAAGGACTGCTCATTCATCTTTGGATGTGGAAGATCATCCTAAGAGAGCTCTTGAAAGTGATGAATCCACCGTCGGCTTAATCACTGTTCTTGATATCGAGCTAGCTGCGGCAAGGCAGTACTCGATGAAGAGTATGAGGAACCGTTGGAATTTGAACAGAAATTATCCGACAATAATGTATATACTTGGAGTTGCATTGGAAAATATAGTGTCGTCCTTGCTGCATTCGAATCAGGCTCATACGCATCGCGCATGCACCAACAACTGCAAAATCGATGGTCATGTCTATTCCTTCGCTCCGCATTGGTCTTCTTGTCGGCATTGGTGGCGGTGTTCCCAACCCTAACAAGGGTCCAGACATTCGATTGGGAGATATCGCAGTCTGTGATCCCGGGGGAGATAGTGGTGGTGTAGTTTCAGTATGACCTTGGAAAGCAAAAACCGAATATTTTCGAGCGAGCTGGCTCCCTTGCAAAACCGCCAGGCGTTCTACTCAAAGCAGTAACAAGTATTATCGTATTGAAAGGCAGGGTACCCGATATACTCAAGATGAAGTCTGATTCTTCTAACCATCATAGATCAGAGATATATATATATATATATCGCTTTTATTATACATAATGATGATGAATGACGATAAATGGTGTAAGAATAGGAAATAAGAGATAATACAGTGGGCAGTGAGTGCAGTGATGTGATAGGTGATATGCTACCGGTAGTCCAGGCCTTTTCATACTATTTTTACCTATGCCTGGACTCAGACAAGCATCAAGGTGAACCATATGGCAGGGAGGCCAAACATATTGAAGATCCTGGCAGATTTGCATCGCCGAATGGCCAGGTCAGGTCCGGGCTTTGCATATCAGGGTTGGAGGAATGACCGGGTATTCAACAAAGCATTTGAGCATCGAGGGGAAGATGATTGTGCCGAATGTGAAAAGTCTCACCACCAGTACTTGGTTGGCCGGAGCGCAAGACCATCAGACGAACCAAAGATTCACTACGGATTGATTGCATCTGGCAACAGGGCTATGAAGGATACTAGAAGCAGGAATGAGTTGGTCATTGTACTCAAGGAGAGAACTGGAGGGGATTGCATCTGTTTCGAGATGGAAGCGGCTGGCCTTATGAATGACTTTCCATGCCTCGTCATTAGGGGAATCAGCGATTACGCAGACTCTCAGAATGACAGATGGCAAAAGTATGGAATGACTGCAGCTGCCTATGTGAAGGAATTGCTTGGTGTGGTTCCTGCTAAGCAAGTGAAATGGACCAAGAAAATAATTGAAGTCGTTAAAAGCCTAGTACGTTCGAGTTAGTCTTTATTTTATTACCCCCTATAAACCAATCTTAATTCTTTATACTCAAATGGGAGGATTCCAAAGCCTCTGACCTTTGTACTAGGAATGTAAGCAATGGATAAAAAGATAGACGAGTTCCAAAAAGATGAGGATTACAGGAAAATCAAAGGATGGCTTAACCCCCGGATCCTTCAGCCAATTACAGCAAAGCGCTAGGACAACGCCACAAGGACTCGGGTCTCTGGCTTCTCCACGGTAAGACCTTTTCCGAATGGAAGACGCGACCGAATTCCTTTTTGTGGCTCCATGGCATCCCTGGTCTGGTTGCGGCAAGACGATCCTCAGCTCACCATCATTAAGAGCCTTTGGCAAAGGTACCTCCTATTCTCTAATCCTCTACTTCTTCGACTTCATTGAGGTTAGAAAGCAATCACTTGAGGATATGATCCGATTGTTTATTAGCTAGCTTTGTCACAAGCGGAAAGATGCTTAGAAACCGCTAGGTTTTCTTTTCTCCTCTTGCGAAAATGGATATCGACAGCCAACTATCAGATCATTATGCGCAACTTTCCTAGCAAGTTGACACAGGATGCCAGAGCCAAGGAGGATCTCACAGTACTGCTCCACCTTGGTAGAGGTTGTCACCCGGAAAGCCAGTGAGATAACAGAGCTTCAGCTGGCGCATCATCCGGAGAAGGGGTATCTGACTTCGGACCGGCTCGAGAAAGATTCTGCGCAATTCTTTAAGGAGAATGCTACCAAAGCGTCTATCATGAAAGTTTGTCTGGCCTACCTGTCGTATCTTGGTGAGCAGTGTTCAATCAGATCAGGGAAGAATTTCCATTAGTACCGTACTCCGCAGCATATTGGATGGGCCATGCCAGGCCTGCTGAGACTGAGAAAGACGCCCGGGAGATCATCTTGAACTTCTTCCTCTAACAAAGACAAGCGTTCGCAGTCTGGGGTAAATTTATTCACCCCGGTCCACCTTGGGACGAAGAGATGCAGCGATATAGAAAGATGGCAGCTCTATTATACTATGCATCCTTAGCTGGTCTCCGACGTACAGTAAAATTGCTGTTAGACGAAGGAGCCGATATCAATGTATACGGTGGCAATTATGGCAACGCAGTTTCCGGTGAAGGTTACAAAGGAGGTTGTGCAACTGCTGCTAGAGCAAGGAGCCGATGCCAATGCATAGGGTGTCAATTATAGAAATGCTCTCCGGGCTGCTTCTGATCGAGGCCACAAGGAGGCTGTGCAGTCGCTGCTAGAGAAAGAATCCGATGTCAAATGTTGTGCTTGTGGTACAAGTTACGGCCAAATCGGCACCGAAAAGCGTGGAAGAAGAATAATATAGAGGAGGCTAGAGCCATAAGGCCTTCTGGAAGGCTGCATCATATCATAGTAGTACATGTCAGCGTTCATGGGAATTTGCATCAGTGCTCTGGGACCGAAGGGACACACGGGCCCCTGGTCAATCAAGAATGGTAACTGAACTAAACCGGGAAATATTAAGCTAAGGACGTTTATTGACAGGGCTTCTCTGTTATAATATATGAGTCCTGTGTTCTCAGCTTCTATGTATTTTAAGATCAAGCATGTTGCATATAGCAACTCAGTGGTAGGACAGCCGTGTAGTTAAAGTCCAACCTAATACCTTACTCATTTATGATTCAGGGATAGCCTTTGGTATCGTTTATTGGGATTTGCCTGCTACCATTGAGAAATACACAACAAAATCAGGTAAAGCATTATTCCCTTCTTTGATACTTCTATGGCGGTTGATTTCCCTTTTAACTTCGCTTGTAAGAGCTTTGTTGTGCAGGCAAACCAGGAAGGGGGAAATACGGAGGAAGGAAGCGGGAAGGGAAACTGATCGAGGAGTACACACAGCAAATCGGTACTACAATACATCTCCGAGGATACCGCCTCACTGCCATGAAGGCAAAGCATTCTATATATCATTCGTGATGCCTTTTTGCTTGAATGCTATCGTTTCTCAACGCCTTAGCCCCTTCTACATCTATATGGCGGCTGATTGCCCTTTAGATTCACTTACAAGAGCTTCGTCATGCAGGTAAAGGCAGGGAAGGAACGATGAGGGAAACCGAAAAGGACACTACGAGGGAGACTGGGAAGGTGAGGCTACTCCTGGAAAGAATAGTTACAGGATTTGATTAAACAGAGCCTGAGGCAGAACGCGGGAGCTAAATGGAGAAAAGACTGATAGTCGTAGGCCTGAGGCAGGAATCGGGAGCTAAAGGGCTTGGCGGAGCAGGTATGAAGCTAACCCTCCCTTGGGTCAGACCGCTATCTTCCTTCCGCCTCTCAACTTGCCAGCTGTCAAATATATTAGTAACATCTTATTAAGCGAGAAAGGGGTAAAATCACTACGTAGCCCGGGAAGAGATCTGAATACACATCATTCACACCTCCATGATCACATAAATTACTAGTATATCAAGCCCATTTTAGCTCAGCATACTTATCGTCGCTTAGCAGTACACGTACCATTTGCTTACCAGTATCTTTTCCTGGTTCCTTTTGAACTTGGCTGCAGCCTACATCTGTAGTACTGGTAGCGGGCAGCGTGCCCAAATAGGTCCATGAGGTAGACGAACCGGGCCGAATGACGCGCGCGACGACGGGATGGCCGCAATACCTGGGTACCGACGGCTATCGCGACAGTACTGTGGAGCCGGAACCGACAATTACCGTGGCGAGAGAGACGCTACAGAGCGAGACGATACTGCTAAGCGAGCTGTGGAGGGCACAGATAACTCGTATAGTGCGCGATGTGAATATTAATAACTAGCCCCGGATCTAAACCCAACGAGATCGGATTGATGACATTCGAGCAATTTAAAGAATACTGCAGGACGAACCCCAGAGAGCTCTTTATCCACGTCAATTCGCAGACAGAGGAAATAGAGAGAAAGACGGTGCGAATGAAGCAGCAGCCGCAGCACTTCGATTCGAGAACGGACGAAGGGCAAAGACGAAGCAATCGAAGAGTTGATAGAGGAACGAGACCGGTATCAAGCTGCCTTCGCGCAGCAAGTATTGCAAAATCGTGCAAAGACCCCGGTGTTGCTTGAGACAACTAAGTTTGACAGGCGGAGAAGGATAGAGGCCAAAGCCATGCATAATAAGATTAACTGGGGTGTGAAAATGGGTAGAAATAGTAACATAATAATGGGAATTGAACACATTGAGTATCTATGTGCATCTGTACAAAGCGTTCAGAGATTAAATAGTAGTAGAGTACAAGTTCAATAGGTCAACAACAGCTGTGTGATGAGCACGTAGAGCTCGTGACAAGGGCGTCTGGCCCTGTGCATCTTGAAGATCTGCCCGAGCGCCATTTTGAAGCAGCAATCTCACAAGCGCTTCATCGCCTTTTTCCGCAGCTCGCGACAATGGAGTCTAATTCAGACATTAATAAAGGACCCTACCTTGGGCTCAGGACTTACTCTCTGTAATTATCAAGAGCAATAGTATAAGCTATTATCAGTCCAGGGGAGACGCACCCTGGTATCATAGGATTCACTTACTGCCTGTAATAATCAAGAGTGACGATATCAGCGAAAAGTTAAGGGAAGACTATCCAAATACAGCGCGATTCACTTACACCCTGCAATAGTAAACGATAACAATACTAGTATCAGCTATGAATGTAGTGGAAATCCATCTGGATATCATTGGACTCTCTTACAAGCTGCGATGTTTACGAGATCAGCCATCAGTCTTGGGAAAGCCCATGTAGGTATCATTGGACTCACTGCCTGAAATATACAAGGAAGGTGATGTCAGCTATCATTTTCTGAGAAACTCCGATAAACCCATATAAACACCATTTGCATTCACTTACTTTCTGCAATAATTAGGGAATGTTAGATATCATCATCGGAGAGTTATCTAGGTATTGTTGGATCCACTTACCAACTGTAATGGCCGGGGATGACATTATCAGCCATTATTTCCGGAGAGACTGGTGCCATTGGATTCACTTACCAACTAAAATGGCCAAAGATAACATCATCAGCCATCATTCTCGAAGAGACCGCTACCATTGGATCCACTTACCTCCTGCAATGGCCGAGGATGACAGTATCAGCCATCATTCTCGGAGAGCTACCGTCAGATCCACTTACCTCCTGCAATGGTCGGGGATGACAGTATCAGCCATCATTCTCGGAGAGATGGCACCATTGAATCCACTTACCGACTGCAATGGCCAAGGATAACAGTATCAGCCATCATTCTCGGAGAGACCGTTACCGTTAGATCCACTTACCGACTGCAATGGCCAAGGATGACAGTATCAGCCATCGTTCTCGGACAGACCGCTACCGTTGGATCCACTTACCGACTGCAATGGGCGAGGATGACAGTATCAGCCATCATTCTCGGAGAGACCGTACCGTTGGATCCACTTACCAACTGCAGTGGCCGAGGATGACAGTATCAGTCATCATTCTCGGGGCGCTACCGTTTGGATCCACTTACCGACTGCAGTAGCCGAGGATGACAGTATCAGCCACCATTCTCGGAGAGATTGGTACCGTTGGATCCACTTACCTCCTGCAACAGCCGAGGATGACAGTATCAGCCATCATTCTCGAAGAAACGTACCGTTGAATCCACTTACCCGCTGTGATGGCCGAGGATAACAGCATCAGCCATCACTCTCGAAGAGACCGTACCGTTGGATCCACTTACCCACTGCAACGGCCGAAGATGACAGTATCAGCCATCGTTCTCGGAGAGACTGCCACCGTTGGATCCACTTACTAGCTGCAGTGGCCGAGGATGACAATATCAGCCATTATTCTCAGGGAGACTGTACCGTTGGATCCACTTACCAACTGCAACGGCCGGGGATGACAGTATTAGCCATCACTCTCGGAGAGACCGTACCGTTGGATCCACTTACCAACTGCAACGGCCAGGGATGACAACATCAGCTATCATTCCCGGAGAGACTGGTACCGTTGTATCCACTTACCTCCTGCAATGGCCAAGGATAACAGTATCAGCCATCATTCCCGGAGAGACCGCTACCGTTGGATCCACTTACCGCCTGCAATGGCCAAGGATGACAGTATCAGCCATCATTCCCGGAGAGATTGGTACCGTTGGATCCACTTACCGACTGCAACTATGCTCAAGCATGACAGTATCAGCCATCATTCCCGGAGGGATTGGTACCGTTGGGTCCACTTACCGACTGCAATGGCCGAGGACGACGATATCAGCCATCATTCTCGGAGAGACCATGACCGTTGGATCTACTTACCTCCTGCAATGGCCGAAGGTGCCAGTATTAGCAATCAACCTAGTGTTAGACACGGTGGGGACTCGCCACTTACCGTAACATTGTTATGCTTGTAATCTATCTTCGCTCCTCGGGTAAGTAAAAGCCGTACAACCGTCATGCTTCCCCCATCTACAGCCCGTAATAGCGGTGTCCACCCATTATTGTCTTCCAAGTCGGGATTTACTTCGTCTCTTTCAAGTAGTAGCTTAACTACTGGCTCATGGCCCCTTGCAGCGGCCCATGATAATGGCGTCCGGCCATTTCTATCTTTTAAATCAGGATCGAGTTTGTCTCTCTTTAGCAGCAGCTTGACCACTTCTCCATGGCCCTCCTTTGCAGCAGATAAAAACAGCTTCATAATTATATCGCGCCCCGAGTCAACCTTGGTTAAGTCAACCTTAGTTCCATTTCGAAGAAGCAACTCCAACACCTTGGCTTCTCCACTGCAAACGGCATAAACGAGAGGCGTCCCTCCAATGTTATCCTTCAAATAAATACTGGCTCCTGCTCTAAGCAGTCGCTTGATGATGGCCACATGGCCATTCCAAACCGCATACATCAAAGGCGTACGACCATATCCATCCACAGAATTGACTTTGGCCTTCTTAAACGGTAGCCAGGTACCCTTGATCAATAGCTTGACAACATGGTCAAACCCGTTTTCTGCAGCCCAAGATAATGGTGTCCGTCCATACGTGCTATCCTCGGAATTTAAATAAACGCTTTCCGACTTTAGCAGAAGCTTTACCGCTGTTGTTAACCCAAAATAGCATGCAATCATAAGAGAATTAAAGTCATCTGGGAAATCAGTGTTTCTGCTCGTCCAATAGATTCTGAACCAGGTTAGGCAGCGGTTTGAACTTGCATTACATAGGTCTAGTATAGACCGGGTCACCGCTTTACCAACTTGCAAGTTAATACCCGACTCACTGAAGTGAACAGTCCAATACTTGGCGGAGTAGTCAAGAAAGGTGTGGTTTTTGACGTATTGGGATAGCATAGTGTTTTTGTCAAGGGGGTGGGCCTCAAATTCTGTAAAGAACAGGTGTTGCATGCAGATTTCCGTCAGGGCTCTGTGAGAATCTTGTAGCCGAAGTGAGTGCCTCCACGTGAGATTTCTGTGGATATTTCTATGATGTATTTCCCAGTCGTTCTGAACTAAGAATTCTCTCGCAGTTTGGTGAAGTAAGTATAACCTCGAGTCGATGACCGTTACAAAAAGCCCGCAGATATCTCGTATTCTCTCACGAATAAAGTCCTTTGGTTTGAGATCGAAGTCCTTATAGGATCGACATTGATCTTTTTGAATAGCTAGTGCCAACGCCATCTCTTCGAGATCCAAAGGCCGTGCTGCTGCTATGATAATTTGCAGTATTTTCTTGGCCTTTTCGGAATCGTGGCTTTTGGACAGGATCCTGTCATATGCCTCATCAACGGTTTGTGGTAAATGTGAGATAGTCTTGACAATCCCAACTTTGTCTATATCAATATCGCTTTCGATAGCATCCAAGGTAAGGTGAACCCATAGATATGTTCTATTAGGAACATGGATAAGCTCTTGCAATAAAAACTCTTGCTCATCGCGTCTAAGCCTTAGTCGTGCTCCGATATTACGGACTCTGGCTTTGATAAAAACACCAATCTCGTGGGATATCTTTTCCATCTCAACGTCGCTTTCCCCACTCAGATGAATGACGGGCAGCCCTGGAATGTCCAGTAAAGACTCGAAGCCTCGTCGAATTCCACCATATGGTCGACTAGTTACGAGAAACTTCAAATTGAAGCTTGTCCTCGTACTGTATAGTTTACGTAATGCCTTGGTAAGTTGAGACCTTCCATTGTCTTCACATTCATCTATTGCATCGAGAAGACAGACAATTTCACCAGCACTCTTATCTTTTACAACGCTGAGAAGAATCTCCCAAAGTTCACCGAATGAACTAGTAAGATTTTCCCCATACCCATGCAACTGGTTGAGGATCGTGTGGGAAAGTAGGGTTCGTTTCTGCATAAAAAGCTGGTGTAAGATACAACACAGAGCACTGACAATGCTCCTCTGGTCCTCAAAGTCGTCTTTGAAGAAGAAGTAACATTTTGTTCTAGATTCATTGGTTGGAAGGATAGAATCAACCAGATGTTTCATAAGGACCGATTTCCCGCATCCAGGATCCGCGGATACCCAAAGCATTCTAGATGATCTGCTCTCTTTCCAGTCTTGAAAGAGATTATGACCCACAAACCATTCACATGTTCCTTGGATCGGATCTGGATTTCGTTCTTTTCGGTCTCGATATGGTGACTTGTTAAGTCCCTGTAAGAACTCTCTTTCTTTCACTCCCCAGGGTAGGTCTTCTTTTATCCTTGGTGATTGTGGAGGGCCTATGATATCTTTCCAAGTATAAGTATATAAATATATCTTTTAAGTTGCTTTTACCTTTATACATAAAAGAATTGAAAATGTACAAAGAACATACCTGCAACCCAATTCTCCAAAAAGCTCTTCATAACGGCCGCTGCAGTCGCTGCAGCATAGCCCTGCCACTCCTTGCTCTTATGACTATCTGCGTAATCACAGACACCTTTAATAACCAAGGAAGGAAAATGCTCCCACACGCCTGCACCCTCCATTTCAAATGCAATAACACCGTCTCGAGTAGCAATCTCATCTCGGTCTTCACCAGATTTCATCACGGTGTCCCCAGATGCAACAAGCCCAAAATGGACGATGGGTTTAAAAGGCCTGGCAGACTGTAATACCCGAGGCACCAGCTCTTGTTCATCGCATTGGAGCTGTTCGCAGCTCATCTCGACAGCCATGTCGCATACATTGTCTATCTCATTAGTACAAATCACACATTCTGTAGGCCTGTGATGCTGATGCCGGTATGTCGACTTGAAGAGTCTATCTTTTATCGCTCCTGGATAGACTATATCACTCAAGTTCTCTCGTAAGACCCTAAGATATTCGGCTGTCTTATTGTGAAGCCGGCTTTGGTTTTGTTCTGTTTGCAACTTGGCTAGAGCAGCACGGATCTTGGGAATGGGCCTGGGCAGATTATCCCGAGGTGTATCTTTCCGCATAAATTTCCTTTTGGGATACTGCTTCCCAAGATCATATTGGATGAGACCATCACTAATCACGACGTCACCCAGAAGGATGTTTTCATTTGGCTGCTTTCCGGGTACACCACCACAAATGCCGACCACTAGGGCAAGTTGAATCCCCGGAAAGCTGGCACCAAGGCAAGCTGCCGCAGTCGCGGCAGCAACCTTTCCCATGTTTGGCATGTGTACTAAAACCACATTGTGATGTCCGATCATGCCAGTAGAGTAAGCGTTTGTATCGTTTGGCACATTGCTATATATCCGATCATCCCATCTCCGGTCGAATAAAGCGCAGACGGCGCTGGCCTCGGGGGGCAAGGCACATATGATAGCGATCTTAAAATCATGTCGATCTTTCGGTGGGGTACTAGTCGGAACTGCCGCATTGGCAGAGTGGTGGCGGGTATTCTCGCTGTTGGGTATGGCCCCCTCTAACTCGTAAAATGTCAGTTCCCTCAGATCGTGGACCATCTCCCAATCACCCCAGGTGAGATCCAAACGCATATACACCTAACCGCTTTGGTTGTTAAGGAATCAGTCTGATCAAGCAAAGTGAATTGAAAGCGGGTGACAACAGCGACAGGACTTTCCAGTATTAGTAGAGTCTGGTTAACTGTTACTCAAGCTATCAGATTAAAAGCGCCTCGGTCTAATGTTAGTGAGGCTATTCACAGTTCCAACTGTCGAAAAAAAAAGAACCAAAATTTATATCCCATAAATGTCTAATTGACATATTAAGAAAGTGGCGGAACAGAAGAGGGGGATAATGCGGCCGAACCGAACCGACTAAATACCGCAGGGTATGATGTGTCGGATGCAGATGAAGCAGCCCAATCACAAACTGTCACGATTTCTTCCAATCTCGATGCTCAATGGGGCCCACTTACATCTAGAATCAGATATGTAGTATGATCTTATAATTGTACATGTATACAGGGTTAACGTCACAGCAGCTCATAGGCTAAGTCTTGACACAAATGGTGTCTAGCTTAGGGTCTGGATATGATCATTGGATGGGACTCCAACTGTTAGATTATGAGCTAGCAGCAGAGGACTACTCGTATGGGCTACCAGTGGAGGAATCTTTGGGGCTTTCAACTGATTGCTACAGGAGAACGAGATTTGTATGTGGAATATGTAACAAGGAACAACGGTGGGCGGTGGGAAGCGCTGAGATGATCTTGAATTAAAGGACTAACTTGTACTGTACATGTATATTGTACATGTCTTGGTTATCGCTATATTGCTATGTTGCATTATTGCTTCAATGTCTTTCTTATAGCCGCCGTATTCCATCAACTCAAATCAGCTGCAAGCCAGCTCGGCTGCCTTACCCCTCCGTGATACACTGCACACCCGCTTATCTATAGTAGCAAATCTCTAGCGGAGATGCTAAACTTAGTCGTAGGGTTTGCTGTGCGCAAATCCTTTATTCCAACACACCTCAGGATGAATTCTCTAAGTTACTCTCCCATCAGGTAAGGATCTGATTCAGCAAAGTGGTAAAATGGTCTTTAGTTAATGGCTTGGTCAGGCAATCCGCAAGGCTTTCGGCAGATACAACGTATTCAAACTTCATATCCCCTTCTTCCACGCGTTTGCACTGCTAATGGTATTTTATGTCCATATTCTTCGCCTTGCTGTGTGGATAGGGCCGCGGAGTTGGATAGCTCTTTGATTATCCCCGCGGATAACAGGAGGATCGGCAACCACATTGAATTGCCCTATATACTCAAGCTTCAGTGGTAGACGTAGCAATACTGATTGGCGCTTGGAGGACCATGAGATTGGTCCATTTCCTAGCCAAAAAATATACAGCCAGACGTATAGACTTCCATTGTAGAGATGTTAAGGTGTTGGTGCAGCGACTCCCATAGTTAGTATTTCCACGAATATAGCGTAACTATTGGAGTCCAGGCATAGATAATAAGAGTATAAGACCTGGACTACCAGTGGCTGAAACCTATCTCAGCACTGACCCCTAT
>JAHQZX020000362.1:0-12593 GCA_019804575.2 Pseudotulostoma volvatum | reverse complement strand
ATTAGCTCTCCGTGATACTCTTCTTGGGAATCAGCCTGCTAAATAAAGGATGCCTCAAAATGTCCTTTATTCCAACACAGAGGAAAAGCTGTACGTCTTTCCTAAAGGGGCTGGCGTCAATCATGTGATCTCGTTAATGTGGGCAGACACTATAAAATATCCCATTGAAGACTAACCTGACACAACAACAATATCACACTGTTCAACACGTTCAAGACATGTGGCCCCGCGAGTTTCCCGTGCGATATCTAGAGCTAGAGCCTCCGAAGTGGATCCCATTGATTAAAATCTTCCTAGCCCATTGGTTAGATGCTGCCTCGTTGGTACACCATGCACCTCCACCGGAACAACCGCTCTGCCTGGGAACCAGCGTCGATCCTAAGGCTCCAACTCAAACGTGGCGATCCTGCCCATGTATTGTTCTTCTCGGAGTTGTTGCTCAGTCAGCCATTTGTAGCCTCCATGACTTGCACCCACACTGTCTGGAGGTCCCCTTGTCGTGCCTGCTGTTGGCTTTGAGCTTGTTGTTCAAAGGCCTTCTCCACATTGGCCGCTAGGGGTTCGTTATTTCTATGAAGACCGTCTGACGTGTCTCCTTGATTCCTAGCAGCCTTCGAGTGGCAGCTTATCATTGCTCTCTGGCTACTCCCCGACCTTTACTAGCCTAGCCCTGAAAAAGCCCAACCTACACAGGCTTCTGGGAGCCGCGCATCCTTCCTGTTCCTCTCCCATTTATTACAGGCTTTAACGACCTTGAGGTTTCCCAGCGGCATGGCGTTGGGGTGTCTGGTACCCCCAGGGCTTCTTGCCTCGGCTTGAGTTGACTAACTGCGTTGTCTACCGTAGACACCGCCCCCACCATAGAGATCTGGAGGCTCCATGTAGTTTCCTAAGGCCCCGTGGCCTTCTCGGATCGCTGACGCGTATTGACGTGTTTTTTTTTTTTGCTAGCTTTGTTGGTCTGACGCGTGCAGGTGGTTGTTTGTAACGGCAGGGATATCGTGAGTTGCTAAGTTAAGTATATCGTTTAGGAGTCAGAGCGCTCTAACAACGTCGCTTGTTCAGGGTCGTCATGAAAGCTTCTAGCTATCATTGTGGTAGTACTAAGTCTTGGGATTTTTAAAGGGACAATCAGAAATTAAAGCGCTGGTATCTGCATTATGACATGCCGTAGCTTCACCTTAATTAATATAAGTTGCTCGAATGGTAAATACGCACCCACGCATTTCTATAAGATAGTTGATGTAGGAAGCTATAACTACGGAAACATCATGTGAACGTCTTAGAGGTATTCTCTTATAGAGCCCGTGTTAACCAACCCCCTGTTTTCTTTTAAAAGGAAAAGAGAAGAAAAATTATTACGAATGGTCTATCATAGTATAAGATATTGATTGCTACTATGAAAATTAGATTTCCTGGTTGAATTGGATAACCTATATATAGACAGTATGTGGTAATGGTTATAACGCAGGCATGATCTATAGATCTCTTGATTAAATAGTGAGTATGAATACTAGGTAGATACTAGTATTATAGCTAGGGAATATATAATATAATACGATACTAACTGTTACCATGACATAATAGGCCTTGTTCGTACTTGATCTACCGATCGTAGGAGATGGAATCGAAGAAACCGAGAGATTGAAATGTAAGAAAGAAAACTCAAATCCGGACGCTAGATCCATCTCCTTTCGCACAACACTCTCCTCCCGACGCAGCGACCTGGGACGGCGTGCGGGCAAAGCTAGGAGGAACGTCAAGAGCTGGGTTGCGATCGAAAAAGTGCCTCGGGCGGAGAAGCACCGTCATTGGGTCGGCGGGCATGATAGGAAAATCTTCGGGAGAAGGGAAGTGCGTGATTCCGAAGGTGTGCCAGAGGACGATGTCGGTGTTTTCAATCGGACTGTGACGCCCGGCGGCTTCAATCCATGCCGGAAGGCCTTGTGGTGGATCACCCGATGTTTGTGGTACGTGTCGGCCAGCGGGATGGATTTGATCGTCGGCATCTGCATGCATATATAGTATAAATATAATATATAACTTATATATATTAAAAGGAAGTTGAAAAGTTGGGAAATGATAAGAAATGGAAGAGAAGGAAAGCCAAAGGGCTAAAGAAATAAAGAGAGGAGAAAATCGTACATTTGGTGACATGAACAGCATGTCTCGCAAATCCCGCCCGTTTCCAAACGAGCCCACCCTCCCTAGGTAGCAAGCGGGGAACTTCGCGGCTAATAAGGGAATAGCACACAGGCTTCTTACTGAATGGATTCAACTTGTTCGTGTTGGCAATTTCCCACGTCCGCCCTGTAGCACCATCATAGTCGGCGATGGCCTCCTGAGGCGTCGTGTACTTGATCTTTTTCGCATAGAAGGCGTTTCCGTACCTATTCTCGGCGCTTCCGACCTCCCCAGGACCGCGGGTGGCGTCCACTTGGAAGACGGTATTGTTAGGGCCGTCGATGTTCGCATCCACGCGTAGACAGAAAAGGTGTTGGTGGTTGTGGGCATTGACGCCTGGGTAGACCTCCGTGCCCCATCCATGGGTATCCTCGCCGGGACTCATGGCATACGTGTTCAGGATTCCGGTCAGCTTGATGTCCAGCTGGATGGTGCCGTCGAGGTGAAAGACCCAGTATACGCAGTATTCGTAGTTGGCTGCGGTGAATATGTGCGAGATAACCAATTTCCGTCCGCGCGTAACAACCACCGACTCGTCTCGGAAGTCAGTATGCTTAAACAAAACTCCTGAATCCTCCTCGTGGATACAAATGGCGTTCTTAATGACGATGCTTGCTCCGGCACGATTGACAAATGCGGCATCTAGGTAGTGGATTGCACCCTTGCAATCACATCCGAGCGACAGACTATTCGTCATGTAGCCGCCGCCATACTCCCCAAGATCGAAGGCGTGCTTTCGGTGATGAGGATGCTCGGGATTACCGTAGGGAACCACCATCTCCGCCAGGGACAGGCGGTAGATGATCGGCCGGATCGTGCCTTTGTCGTTGAACGTGATATTATTCAGGACAATGCCCTCCCGGTAATTACAACCTATATGAATGCTCCATTTCTGCCATTCAATGATCCTCCCGTTTACCTTAAAGGAGACGCCCTCAGGCTGAGTAATGTGGATGGGCTTTAGGTCTGTCCGGTAGCCACCAAATTCCTTCCTAACGCCCTCCGCGTTATAGTTGTTCGGAGGCGCCTCGCTGAGAGGCCGTCTGACCGGTGGTATGTCGATGTGAATGATCTGCTTGGTCTCCGCATTGTAGATGGGGCAGAAGTCTAGGGGATAGGAGTACTGGCAATCGTCAATATTGGGCCGGTAGTACATGAGCGCTTGCTGTAGACGAGTTCCATTCCCGAATCGCTCGTCATAGCCAATTGTCCACGCTGCCCCCGGTCAGCCATCGACCAGTTTCTTTCCGTATATAGTCGCCCCCGCTCTGGGGTGGAGAGCTTACGATCACAATACACCTTGTGCATATCCTCCTTGGGGATCCCGATGACCCTACACTGCTCGATAACCCCGGGATCTTTGCGGCAGATGTGTTCGACTTCTTGGAGATCCTCCATGGTGATAAGAGGCTGGACGCCCGGCGTATACTTCCACTGGACGATCTTCTTCTTGTCTAGGTCAATTAACCCGTCATGGAGCTTGCCTCCAGGAGCAATGGCGACGACATCCGCGATCCGGATGGGACGCGGTGCGGTGTCCGGGTTCGCCAGCCAGGCCAGCATTTCGGCCTTCCGTGGTTCATACAGAGTAACCGCATTGAAATTGAGCGGGCCATACTGCTGGTGAAGCAGGGCCACCGCCGTGTCAATCTCGGTCGTCAATAGGGGGTCGAGAGGGTGAGGTGGGTTAAGCGGGTTAAGCTGCAGGGTCAACTGCTTGAGGCGGTCATGCACCATTTTTGCGGAATTGAAGGGTAATCGATCCTGCCGGGAGAAGATGAGCGCCGGTCACGTCTACCGACTCTTCTCTGTCGCCAGTCTACAATGAAAAGTTGATTTCCAGAACAGGCTTGGTCATTATTGACAGAGACGACGCATCGACTGAGCTGGTAAATAACTGTATCTCTATCTGGGAGATGCACGGTACATAGTACTATATATTAGTCAAGTTGTAGGTGGTCGACAGATCTGATTCTTTATTATGACAGGGATCCATCCTAGTACTATAGCATTATGTCAACCTTTCGATTGAGTGATACCTCAAGGAGTGGTCAATCAATCGTCCACCAGGGGAACAGCGGCTTGAGAGACCTTCCGAAAGAAGGGTGATGCATGTCATAGCGCTATACTTACTGTCACAGATGTAGTTCATCAGGATGCGATGAAAGGCATTCCATGTTCTTAAGTACTTACTCGGGTTGTATTGATAATGGGAGCCACCTCGGTGCGGGGAATGCAGAGTGATGAATCCATCGTCGATTCCGATATGGAACTGTGGTCGGACTGGATCGTTGGAGGAGTCACGGTATCTATGAGGGTAACTAATGATATCGTTATCCATTATTAGTGGAAATAGTTAGTCCCTATCCTATCCAAATGAGCAGCTACCATCATCGTACATGACTCTGTTTGCCCTCTAATTCTGCATACCACAGAAACTGAGCCGTGGTATGTAGTTGAAGTCTACATAGCTATACTGAGGATCCAAGTCATGATTGCTTACTTGAGGGCCAAGTCCGAAAGGTTGCATTATGATGGATATTATTAAAAAGGCTTCTGAGATGAGTTACACCTACTCTTGTCTATCGCGCTATCATACCTGCAAAACCCTTCCCTGCTTGCTACATTACCTTCCTCGGCAAGGCAGTACTATCGGGTACTAGAATCATATGATTAGGGTTACTGAGGTTAGGTCCTAGTAGCGCATCGGCACCAAACCCAATTAAGAATCTACTTATGAATAAATTATAATAGGCTCATCGAACACATTTTCATTTAGGGTTAGTGTACTTGTTAGCAGCTGCCAGGCCCGCAGGTTACCATGGCAAGGCTTAGGGCAAGACTTAGGGCAAGACTCAGGGCAGAAGATAAGGTTAACGGCATGACACAACACAGCTGCATATGCCACCACCTACACCTACCAGACCAGCCAGTGACCACAATATAACCTCTGGCGCCCAAATCTCTCTAGATAAAGCCTCGGTCGAACCATGGAAGTGAATGACGATGACCGCGAAAATAGCGGAGCAATTAACCTTATCTCAATCGATAACTCTCCTGCATGTAATTATGTGGATAAGTCCTGTCTGTTGCTATGCTCGGCGCTTGCTTTTAATACCTCTAGACTCGATAAGCTATGGTATGGAAGCACTGCAGTGCTCGGGCAATGATGCCTCGAGCGATGTTCTATCTGAAACGCTATTGAGAACTAAATTATATTGAGTGATTCTGGTGTCATAGCAAACGGTTTGCGGGAGAAGATCATTGCGATTCCAAGTACATTCCATGTACATTCAATGTACAGTACCTTTGCAGCAAAACCATGTTATCCATTGAGCTATATATACCTACTAATACTCATTGCCCGTTTAAGTAAGACCTAAAATGTCCATCTTATTGGCCAACACGTCGCCCGATTTCAAGCGTGGTGTTTGACCACAAGACGAAGGAATTCTTTCATCTTATTATTAACTAGGCGATATATTTCGATAATTATAGGTTTTTGTGGTGAACATTCGCGTTGAAGATGATGGGTCGTTGTTCTTAGAAATGGGCACTCTTCCACGATCATGATACACGCTATCTAGGAGAAGAGAGAGAAACCCCAACGGCCGAGTCCCTAACTACAATTAGTAACTATCCAGCTACAGTAAGGTCCAGCCAGTGATGTGATGATAGTAGGGACTCACAGGGAATTTGTTTCTTTATAATAAACCGCCCGCAGAATTGCTCTAATTTGAGTTACTAAAGCCACCTGGCCAGCTATTGAAAAAGACTCATTTTGTTGACTCTCTAACAGTAATGATGACCCAGCCACCTGTATTTAGCAAGCCGTGAGAGATCGAGCTTCACTAACAATCCAGTGATTCCAGTCATTATACTTTTCGGGTTCACTCTCCTACACTCTCCTTCGTAGGCTGCACAGGGTCCTTTTGGTTCTCTCGCCTCGGTTTTACACACAACAACCGTCTCTTAGTAAGCGACCTCATCCGCTTTTCCATCGGTCGAAGCTTGGAACGATGAGAATTAATGACCAGGGCCCGTTCCGGCTCAGCCTTCCACAAGATATTGTCTAGTCAAAGACCTTAATGCATAACTCCGAAGGCGCGGATTTCCTTCTCCGACCTCGAAATTACATGGCGCAGCTTCGACGACTGCTTGAGATTTTTTGTACTCTCACCTCCCTAGGCCATAAGTAGCATGTGGCGAATCTCTCCAGCTCCATGAAGAAAGTAAATCACGGAACTGAAGGCATCAGATGGCTTGTTAGGTCTGGATCACCAACCAGGCTATCTACTCTAGCTATCTAGCGAGCTGACTAATTCTGGTGCCTATGGCACCAATAGTAAATCTTCGCCAAATTAATTGCTCCCAGGAAGGCGGGAACCGCAGATCCTTGTGCGTTTCGAAAGACTCGGTATATCTCCGCTTCATGTGAGACCTCCTTCCAGAGTCTGGGGGTCGTTCCCTTTCCGACCACAGTATACTCATATACTGTATGAGTGATTTTGAATGGAGCCTCGTATGTACCACAGCCCCAAATGGCGTGCAATTGTGGTCAAGGTCTTCATCTAGCTGCCGTTTGACTAGTTGCACCAAGATTTCAGCATAGATAGGGTGTCGGCTGCTATCCTGTCCTTGTCGGTGTAGCTTCATATTCGGAGAGCCATCATCTAGTTTGCCACTCTGTGCACACCGTTGTGTACAAAGCAAAACTGTGCTGCATGTTGCTAATATTGGCCGCCCCTGTTGTTCTGGGTGGCCGTTCGTCGTGCTGGTCGTTGAGTAGGTGGAGAGAGCGCAGCCCGGCTATAGCCCCTCTTGCGGTGTTTGGTCTGACTGAGTCTGACGAATCCGTCGACTTCGTGCGGTGCAGTGTGTCTGAAGATGCACAACTGGCTGACATGTTCGGAACTCGAATGCTCGGAGTCAGTAGATCCAAAATTTAGAGAGTTCTGTTGTAATTCCGCTGTTGAGATCTGGGAGCGGGCGGGGTCAAAACCTTGTCGTCCATATATACATATGCAGCCGCGCCCGTGCATTGTTCCGCCACTCTTGATCACAAGGAGAATGAAAGCTCATTAAGCAAATGCATAGAACCCTGTCAACAGCTGTCTTTGGCCGCTGGAAACTTCGGTCATCCTCCCAATTCACTTTCATGTTAGTGTAAGGATAGGGGCTAACTATCCTTGAGAGGAAGTGCGTTGCTCGATAAGATAACGGGGTTGATTTATGTTAGGTACATGAATCAATAGTCAGGAAAATGGTCAAGCTGATAATCAAGTTGTGGGTACAACCAGCTGTTTCTAGCAGTATGAGCGGTAGGAATATACTGGCAATTGGTTTGAGCCGATGAAGACTGTCGGTATAACCAACTGTTGCGGATACTAGCAACATGAACGGTAGGAACATACCAATAGTCGCTTGAAACAAAGAGGAATGTTGGGAGAGACCAATATCTGTAATAAAGTATCGGCATTCTAATACTACAAGTAATGGGAACTCCTAAACTACTGAAGACATGGGAACCGGACTGAAGGACATAAATAGAGCCTTCATGTCCATGATGATAGTTCTTTAAGATAGACAATTAAGACAAGAAATAGGATTCATTAAGACCAAGCTACTTAGCTTAACACCGTGTTTCCCAACACAAGTTGTCACTGAAGAAGAGAAAGGCAAAAAGGAAAAGAGAATTCCCATCCCGGCTCCATGTCCTTCATCTAGCAATCATCTAAGTGTGTGCATCACGAGTCTTAGCATAGCTAAGGTCCGTTGTATCTTGTAAGCGAAACATAGGTCGGTTAGGTTTATAAAGATAGTAACAAAGTGTACTTGGCTCATCGTATGGGACATGCAGAAGGACTAAGTCAAGCCCAGTAGTTTACATAGAAGTACCCGATTCGGTGGGGATAGTCTCTGACGTGACTACTTTCTTCCAGAAATCCATGGGCCGAAGCCCCACACGAAGGTCTTCTACGGAGAGCTTGTGGGGTGGCTTGTACTCGACCGTTGTGACTAGGGTTTTGTTATTGTCATCGATTCGGAGGATACAATACTGATCAGGTTTAGAATGCTGTGAATTAGATTGGTGAATTGTTTCCGATTCGCCATCTTCAACCTCATCCAAGGCGTTGGCATGATTTTTGAACTGGATTCCATTGCCAAGTTAAAATCTGTCTCGAACATCAGGTATCTGGCATAGCTCCGCAACTATAGCATGAACATTACCTTCAACGGCAAATTGCTCATAGATCTTGTTCACGAGTTAGTGAGCAGGTACTGAGTCGTCGATCAACCTCTTCCAAACTGACAACGGATGAAAAGAGCTGTGGTGCAACTTCCTCTGCCGGGTGTAAGTAGCGGTAAACGGAGTTGTAGACTCCTTGTTGCCTAGCTAGACGGTCTGTCCATAGAACAAGTCGTATTAGACAACATTCTCCAGTGAGCGACCCTTTATAGAGCAAGAGCTTAGTCCGGGTTTCAATGGTCGAGAAAGTAGGTTGTAATAAAATTAAACAAACTTCTCTAAATGTCTTTTTTTGCTTGTGGTCTTCCGCTTGCGCAGGAAGAGGACTTTATAGTCCCGTGGGCTGTTGCTAGCCCCATCTATTCCAAAGGAACTTTGGGAAGGGAAGCTCATTATCATCTTCAAATTCTGGCCCAACCAAATTGCTCTGAGGTTCCTTTTATGGGAAGTTTGTCATGTTTGCTTACCCTATCATATACGTACTAGTACCCCGTATGACTACTACGCCTCAAAGTTTATTATTATTATTATTATTAATCATATGATAGTAAGTAGTTCTCTGTAACCAGAGGACCCGGAGCACCGCAGAAGTAAATCTGAGACGTTTATACCATGCTACCAATCTTTCTTGATGACGTTGTGCATTCCCTAAGCCAGCAGTGGCCTTGCCGAGAGGTGCAGGTTCGGCAGCTTGCGAATTTACTCAGTGTGAGCACACGTTCTATCCATATATGAAGGGTCTCCATTCGCTAACGATGCCTCGGGAATCTCTGTTGCTAAGTAGCCTCTAACTCCGAGTTCACCAACCTTAGTTGTCTACGGCGTTTCGGCAACTTGCAAATCAACTATCGTGCAGGCCGTTCTCTCGACTCTTCAAGTGCCACACACCATAATCCAATGTGCGGAATGTGTCACCGGAAGGCACCTCCTCACGAGGATTTTACTGGAAACGCTGGACGCCTTAAAAATAGGTAACGAATGCGAAGGATTCGGAAAGGGAAAGTGCGAACATGTTAGTACGCTCGCTGTCTTCTTGGCAGATGCTTTGGCTGCCACGCCTGGGGCTGCAACCAAGAAATTTGTGCTAGTTCTCGACGGAATTGATAAACAGAGAGAAGCTCCGCCAACATTGTTTCTGGCTCTGGCGAGGTTAGGTGAAGTTGTGAGTTCTCCACATAAAGGCGGGTTTACAAATCTATCTGCTTCGAGAATAATGCTGACTATACAAGATACCTGCCCTCTCTGTCGTGTTTATTCTGGGTTGTATTCCCCGGTCTCTCTTCCTCCAGGCCGCTGGCATTCCATACATTAATTTTCCCATGTACACGAGGGAGGAAGCGATCACAATCCTCACAACTTCTGACTCACCGGAAGTGAATGGGATATCAAAAGAATCAGCTTCAAGGCTCTATCCACAATTTATCTCTACGGTTTATGATTCATTAATAGGGCCCACGGCAGGAACAATCTTAACTTTTCAGTCTACCTGTGAGAGGCTGTGGCCTAATTTTCTAGCTCCTATTCTCGATGGAAGCCCTCCTGGAGAATCCAATGAATGGGACTTTGCACGACTTCTCGTCAGAAACAGAGCCCTGTTCAGGCAGCAAGGTGAGGCTGTGCTTGTTCACCGCATTGTTGTCCCGGGTGAAATACTGGCATCCACTGCTCATGTTTCGAATACGCCTACTGCACCTGCTCATCTCCGGTCATTACCTTACTTCCCAACTTTAGTTCTCACAGCAGCCTATCTCGCATCCCATACATCCTCCCGGTCGGATACGGTCTTGTTCTCAAAATTTGCCTCTTCGTCTAAATCAGGTCGGAAAAAGCTAGCACACCACAGACGTCGTCTAAAATTACTTTCTCATGCGCAGCCAGACCACGATCCAGAAGAAGACACAGCAGATCCATCTACGCCTAGTAAAAGGAACAAGAGGTTAAGGTCCAATCGTACCACAAAGTCCAACTTCGAATCATCCACTACAAATACCAGGGTTTCATTCAAGGATCCTTCTACGATCCTCACGGCACGCCCATTTACCCTAGAACGGCTCATTTCCATTTACCGTGCCATTGACCCCAACCCGCCGGTTAACCCGATCCGTGCACCGGCGGTGGCTGATTCGGTTTATACCGAGCTCGCCACCCTCCGACGGTTAAGGCTCATTGTCCCAGCTTCTGGCGGTGGTGCTGCAGCGCTCGGCTTATCCTGGGGAGGTGGCGCGGCGGATGGCGAAAAATGGCATATCAACATTTCTACTGACTGGATCGTGGACAAGGCTAAGGAAATTGGGATCGACGTCCGGGAATGGTTGGGGGGTCGGTAAGGTTCGTAGGTAGGTAGATAGGCAGAAAGGTAAAGGACCTTATGCCGCTATTAGAATTTCATATTCTTGAATGACCAGCCAAACGAACTTTGAGTCCATAGTTGGAGTATGACCCCTGTAAATCCTTTATAATCTCGCTGGTGGTCCTAGCTCTTTTATCCCCCTATCTTTTCTATTCCACCCAGGGCTTACATAATTCTAATGAGAGGTGTGTGTGGTTCTTTGAATGATTCTTGGATCTATAGAATGGTATATCAATTCTCGGACCTAGAGGCCTGTGTTTGTAAGAATACCCTTTTCTACTTAAACTCCGATGAAATAAGAAGGGATCTGGAGTGGTCGGTTACCTATCTATATGCGGAGTTGCATGCGTGCCGTACTTCTAGGGAGCCGAGGCCATTTTCAGTCGCGTGCACCAGATATAGATGCGGGGACCAGCAAGTTGCATTTATTCCGAAGTTTGGAGTCTGGTTGGTCCAAAAGTCTTTATACTGTATATACTATACCGGCTCCCACTCACTAAACCTTCCAGGGTCTAGATTCACCCTTCTAAGGCATTGGTTCCAATCTCAAGGAAACAACTTGACAGCTCTTGATCGCAGTGGATCATACCTGGTCGCCCAAGTGGCTTAGTCGGCCGATCAGCAGTATTATCCTTGGGAGTAATACATACGGGTTCTATAAGTACTTTGTCGATAACTTCGCGAATCCGATAATTCTCCAATAATACTTGGATCCAATGTGCTTTTTGTTCTCCCGCGAAGTTTTGAATTCCTTGAGGGCTTACAATTGATTGCTGATTGGCTGCTCGTATAGACAACAACCGAACCTAAACTATATGATTAATACTATATTATTATTTACTAATTTGATTATAAATACTCCTATTAGCTACTAACTAATACTATTCTAGTACTTACATGTAAGCAATGATTATGATACTTACTTGATGCTTCCATCTTCATTGAGAAACAATAGAGCTGCGCGATATCTTTTTTTGACCGTTGCAGCAGCTTACCCTCACCCCGCTATTATATGTAGCCAGCCTATGATAAAGTCACGCAAGATCCGATAGCGTTACGAGTTACCTGGCTTCTACACTATATATGACCTCCCTTCCCCGCTTTCTTTCGACAAACTCTGGTAAATTAATATGCCAGAGGCCAAGCTGAGGACGCCAGTTTCAAGCCTTGCTGAACCCTCAGCATGCAACCACCCCTAGCCCTCCAACAAGATATCTCTAATTAATTCCGCTACGAGGACATCATATGACTTACTCGTGCTCTATACCAATAATGGATCTTTAGAGTATCTACCGTACGATATATATGAATCTACTTTGAGATCATCACACCTGTGGCCTGATAGATATCGGCTAAGATGCCTACATAAGGTTTATCAGCGGCATTAGCACACCTTCTTTTAAACTCTGTGTGTGTGTATCCGAAGTCAGATCCTAGTTACTACATACGTAGGGTCCGAGGGCAAACCTGAGGTGAGTATGCATTTTTTCAACTCGAAAACGTTTCTCCATTACATAAAGAAGTGCAGAAGAGAAGATCACTTTACGATAGTTGTGACATTTTAGATTTCAATTTATTAGTACAGTATTTATACACACAAAGACTAATAAAAAAAAGTCGAGATTCTCGTATGATATAGTAGCTTGTATCGCGGTTAGCTCAAGCCAGACAGACGGCTTCATGACCGTAAATGGTTAGCGTGGTCTGCGCCAGTAATCGGAATCTATTTTATTTTAGGGTAGTGGTATAGCCACACCAATTATATTCCTGCCACACCAATTGTCTTCCTGCCACACCAATTATCTTCCT
>JAHQZX020000361.1:0-12604 GCA_019804575.2 Pseudotulostoma volvatum | reverse complement strand
AATATCCTAGTTGTATTATTACCATTACATGTAATTACTGTGTATGATACGGATTACTAATCAAAAATGAATGTCCCTCCGTTTTTGAGTGTCCGCCACCATAGCTTGATGGAGAAAGGAAGGATGACGCACGGAAATGTGGGTGCCTCTAGCTTCAGAAAACCCAGCTACAAAAAAGCTGTCCATTTATTTATTCAATCATTTGCTTGCCACAAACGGCCGAATGTATATCCCTGTCTCTCATCCTATCATTTATCGCGTGACCAAACCTCTCATAATCAAACCCTGCCTCAAAAAGCAGGCCAGACACTTCTTCACACGTGAAATCGCGATATAGGAAAGCCCCAACGCAAAATCTTTCTTGTTAGGCAGCTAATAGCAATCTTATCCCTTGTCATTCCCTGACTTTTGTAGACTGTAATGGCATACCCAACCCGTACAGGAAACTGGGTCCTTGAACACTGGGCCTTTCCCAACAGAAAGTATGTGTATATGCAAATATCGACACATAGCGGCCTAGAAAAGAGCCAGAGTCGTCCGAAAATATCGGTCCACTATATGAATCAAACTCTACCATAAGTCCATATGGCATGTCGGACGCGGGATCCTGACCTGCCTTTCAAAAGATATCCCTAACAGTGCCCATAGCACTATTTATTAAACCATGCTGGGTCCAGAGATTTTTAGAGAGTATGATCCTAGCACAATACACAAGTAAACCTCTGCATCAAGATTATCAACCTCATCAGAAGAGGCTTGACTTGCTCCGGGCCCGGTGTGCCGTGCTTTAACTTTCCTGCAGTTTGATAAGTCGACGATGATTATAATCTCGGACCTCTTCATTAGTAAAGTAAACACACAGAGCATCCCGAAAGGAATCAGCCTCCGGAGAAAACCCATGGTCCGCGTGGGCGCAGAGCAAACGCCAGTCCTCCTCTCGAAGAGCATTCACCTCAGATTAGTGAGTGCCTCCCGAAAATGAATAGCAGCAGAATCTTCTCCTTGTTGGCGCATAAGCTGAGTCAACCGGAATGTTTGATCAAAGGCTCGACACGCTATTTGGCCCGATATCAAATAAAGATCTTTGGTTTTCGGACGGCGCTCATACAGAGCTACACCAACCACAGGGGCAGTTGGTAAAAGTCGCCACACAACAGGATATTCAAGCCTCCGAATGGCTCCAAGCTGCGAGAAGGGAAGATCTGTTGCAAATAGGACTCAATCAAGGACAACTGCTTGAGATTGACCATCGATTTCTCATCAATGGCGAGATACCGGATATGTTTAAAAGTATCCTGCAAAGATTTTAGGGTCGCTTTTGACAGATCGGAGGATCGATTCTTCATGGAAGGCTCAAAAGAGAATTAATCGTACAGCCAAGACCAAATGAAGCTACCCCAGTTGGAGCCGACCATAAAACTAGATTCAGCTTTTTATATCGCCTTACCAGTTCTTCCAGCCGCGAACTAATCTGGAGAATGGTATATGTTTTGCCCGTTCCCGCAACAGCGTCAACGTTGAGCATTCAAAGTGAAAGTTCTCGAGTAGTTTCCAGTCTTCCGGAGGTATAAAAGGTGTATCTTCGAGCTGACTCTGAGGCTGTGGGGGAGATAATAAGCCTAGAATATTGAGATCAGGGAGAGAAAGAGGGTTCGGGTATCGGACTCGGAGGAGTAGGGGCGATTAAGGTGTGGGAGTAGGTCTTGCCAGCCCTCCTAGCAGCTCGACGGTTTTGGAGGGTCCCTTGAGATTGTTGACTGTTGTTCCATGGTAAAAATTGGGGATTAGGTCTTGGTGCGATAGGCGCTGACACAATGGGAGGATTTTTGGATCGAACGATACGTGGTCGCCCATGCGTTTCAGTAACAGCAGAAATAGTGCTTTTTGCTGAAGTTTTATGGGGCCTTAGACTTGATGCGATAGGTGCCGGTATAAATCGTTTTGTCACAAGAGTATTATTGGGGTCCAAGTCTCCCAAAACTGCACGACTAGAAGCACGTTTTCGGGCATTCGACACGTTTTGTCGAGTCCTGCAGTCAATACAAGAGGCAAAGACTTTGGAGGAAAGGAAAAAGTGATCTGGGAGAGCTTTCGTACACCTACTACAACCTGGAGTCCATTTTAAGGGTCAATCAAGAAGAAGTATAGCAGGATATCAGGTCGCTGGATTGGGCAAGAACATCAAGTTGAGAGTCTGCCCAGGCGGCCAATCATGTGATTGGGAAATGACTTTCTATGATACCAATTGGATAGCCAGATTTTAATCACTAGTGGAGGGTTAAAAATTTTTTCGGCTCCCTAAGAGCATGGTCACGTGGGCGGAAAAAGTTAAGAAGCGCTAGCGCTTTAAATTATTGGCTCAAGTTATAAGGGCTAGCATCCAATCGGCATATCTTTGACCAAAGTGAAATGCTAGTGGCATCGTCCAGTATTTCGCGCCATAGTTCTCTCTGTCCTCTTTTCAGGCTCACTTCGAGAATATCGCCGTCTTTTCGTCATCCCTTGCTTTGGTACCCATTGTGGACTTCCTTCATTTGAGTCCCAGTCGTTAGCTCTCCTGGGTAATCCGCCTCTACCTCATCCACGCGATCCCTACCTCGAACTCCTCTTCGGTTTGGATTAGCCGATGTATTAACTTAATTTTTTCTTCGATGGTCATCGTAGTCGGTTGGACCACCGCATGATGCTTGGGAATTCCTTGTTTGGTGGTATCCATATTGGGCTTATGTTGATCTTGGTGTGCGTGATGTCGCTAAAGTCGACTCGTACCTCTGTCCATATACACGTGGGATTCGCTCTACGCAGGACATCGAGGTACCATATATCTTTGCATATACTCCTACCTAAGTTGAAGAACTTTTGTTTGATGACGTTGAGTGAATTCTCTGATGACACGTTCCAGTCTTCCATGTATTCACTTTTGGGCATCCATAGGAACCAGTCGTTCCTGTTGTATATGCAGTATTATCTCTGCCATGCCTCGTTGTAGCTCCTAGTAGACTTGATGTTGCCAAAGTAGTACCAAGAGGGAGATGGTCCGGTGAGATACCGGGGTGGGTGCCTACGATTAGGCATGCGATCCACTCCAGGTACCATTCACCCTGTACATTCTTGCAGTGGTCCAGTGTGTAGTGTGCCTCCGCCAATATTGTGCGTGCTAGCGAACACACAGACTAGCCAGTTGAGGTACCTGTCTACCTGTAGCTCGAGACTTGGGACATGAAACTTGCCCAATGTCTTTCGCTTATGTAATATCTTTCTACAGTCCCCAAAAAGGTTACTAGTACTGTGAGTAAATATGTAAAATTAATAAATAGATGGGCAGGCCGAACTGTGGTCCGAGCGTACGATCGAAGCCTAAGAGAAAGAGAAGGCTGATTGAAGGGTTTTACGTATGTATAGTTATATGATATGCGAATAATAAATCAAGTTATATAATCACACTAAGTTGCTTATCTCTGTCACTAAATTATATCTGGAAACGGTAAGACAAATACTGCCGTTGCTAGCTGGCCTCGCCGCTTCAGAGGTTTTGGTCGTTAGGTGCAATCTCTAACCTAAAAAGGCTTAGCCTTTGGAACGAGGAGCCGAATATCACGTGTAGGGATGAAGGAGTTTTACCTACAATACATACTTCCCGTTCGTATCTAAAATATTTGGGTCTTTACTCTTGCTAGGGGTGATTGATGGACGACCTATTTACCCTTGATTCTCGATATTCTATCATAGCTCTTAGCCCTTACACCTCTCCCATGAAATCGTCGTCATGGCTGCCGCAGATGTCCGTGACATGTTGGACTTACCCGTTGATGGGCATCCACGGCCACACAAGAAACAGAAAGTAGTCGAAAAAAGACCGGGTAAGCTCTTCTTCGCGTTGGTGACAGTAAATCCTGCTAACTTGTTATTAGAAGGTATTACGCGAGAGCTCTTCGCGCTACTCGGAGAGAGGGCACCTCCCATTGCAATCACAGAGAATAAGTACAAAGGTCGGCCGAAATGGATGAGCAAGGTAAAAGTACGGCCGTGGTATGTCTGTCTCATGGTTTTCTTTTTCTATTTTCTAATTTTCGACAAGGCGAACGATACCGTTCACAAATGCTGCTCGGACAGACGGCCTCATTCTTCGCCACTGGCAACGACAGCAGGATATGGGTAACAAAGTTCCCGCTGCTGGTGAAACGGTGATGGGCGTTGATGAAAGCCAAGAAGCGGGCGAAATAATGAAGCCTACCGAACCAGAAGCGTACTACTTCGCAAAATACAATATTAAAGCCCAAATACCGAAAAGCTACACCGATGAACAATATAATCGACATTTGAGAAGTGATGACTGGACACGAGAGGAAACGGATTTCCTCATGAACTTGGTCGAAGAATATGATTTGAGATGGGTTGTTATAGCTGATCGCTATGATTATCAATCGCGCTTCTCCGCTACGGAAACCAGTCGGGGGGCACTGGTACCCGTGAAGCGGCATCGAACGATGGAGCAGATGAAGGCTCGTTATTACACAGTTGCAGCAAATATGCTTGCACTTGAACATCCTCCTTCTGAGATGTCGGAGGCCGAATTCGATCTCCACGAGAAGATGATGAAATTTGACCCTGAGCGGGAAAGGGTTCGCAAGGAGCTAGCTGCTTTGCAACTCAACCGATCTGCAGATGATGTGCGTGAGGAGGGTATTCTCCTTGAAGAGCTCAAGCGCATGGTTGCCAACGAGCAGTCTTTCATGGCTGAACGTAAGGAACTTTACGCAAGACTTGAGGTGCCAATCAGTGTGGGGAACAGTTCCGTGTACCAGTCCAGCCAAGGCTTATCTCAGCTTCTTCAAACCCTATTGCTGGCAGACAAAAGCAAGAAGCGACGGCCATTACTTGGGGCCGAAGGAGCAGTAGCGAGTAGCCCATCTAGCCAGACTCCCATCCAGAATATTCCAAGTGGTAGAGCTGATACCCCTACTGGCCCGACTCCTACAGCATCGACTAAAAAGGTCTCCGCCGCCGCCACCATCGCTACTCAGCTCATGATCAAGAACCTGACCCCAGCCGAAGAAGCTAAGTACGGCGTGCAGCGTCACGAACGGCTTGCCCCCGGCGTCCAGTTCCGCAACGACAGAGCCCAAAAGCTAACGCAGGCCAAGTCAAATATCCAAACACAGAAACTAGCGGCCGCTCTAGCAGAGTTAGAAGTTCCGCTCCGGCTAGTGATGCCAACAGAACGCGTCTGCAAGGAATTTGAGAAGCTCATCCACTCCGTAAATCTACTACTAGATGCTAGAAAAGTGGCTGAAAAGGTTGAAAGCGAAATTCGAGTCCTTGAGGCTGCCAGGGAAGAAAGGGAGCGTAAGGAGAAAGAAGGGAAGCCGACTACCACTATTGCTACTGCTTCCTCGGACATGAAAATGGAAATCGATCATCCCTACCATCAACGTCATCATCGGCAAACCTCTGCCTCATCTAACCGCCCAGGCGGCGCCGGCACGGTCGACGGAAGCGATCCAATCGACAGCTTAGGTGATTTTGATGACGCGTCTGGCGAAGCCAGCGTTGACGCTGATGATGACGCTGATGCCGATGTTGATCCTAATGTCGAAGATAACATGGTCACTGGTTCATCTGGAATCAACAATACCCTCACAAAAGATGCGCCGGGCACCGGTAGTGGTCGAAGAAAGAAGAACTTATCGTCATCATCAGCAATATTGGCGCATAAACGCTCCGCGAGCGTTCTCAGCACTATTAGCGATAAGAGTAGTGGGATGAAAAGACAGAGGAAATAAGTTGTTTTTAAGATAATTGATGATTGTTTTGTAGTTAGTCTTGCCCCGATTGCTGAAGTGTATCAAGCAGTGTCATAATCTGTCCTTTTGCCTTTAAAAATCACCGTCAAGGATGGTAATCACTGTTGCATAGATGTCGAGATGTCCTTCACTAGCCACAATCTTAGGTAATTATATACTATATATAAGTACCCTGGGATTTGTGAAGCTACCTCAGGACTTGATACATCCCCTGCCTAGGCCTCTACATGGAAGGAAAACTGACAAGCAACCCCTCTTTCTTTTATTGTGTTCCATTTTCACGCCAAAGCATTTTCTTGTTTCCTTTTATATAGTATAATCTTCATTTCTAGCCAGGCAACTTTGGCTGTCTAAGGGATATAATTTTTGTTTTCTACCCTTAAAGAAAAACTTTGAAGGGAAAAAAGGTGTTAAGTCTAGCTCCCAGTAAACTGCTTAAAACTAAGAGATGTAGGTCTTCATCAGTAGACGCACGCAACCAGTCAATAGCAGGGGACATGGAAGATAATAAGCTGAAAGAGATAAAGAAGTCGGGGATAGCGTATTACGGAAGAAAGCCTGTGTTAACAGCTATCGCTCGTAAGCACCAATCTTGGGTCAGCATTTGTCGATAAACATGTCCGGGATCCCTCGCCTTAGCTCCCTTGCAGGTTAAAGCTCCAGACAATTATTCCTTGCGTTGTAGTCATCAGAGGCATAGCGCATAGTAACAACTGTAGGTCTTTGGCAGGGATCCAGCCCAGTGCAGGGTAATGTTTCCCTCAAGAAGCTTTCTGCTGTTACTTGCATCTATTACTTGGGAGAAATACTTAACGGTCTGTATCCTGGGCCCTATCGAGATGCTCAGCTAAAGGCCTGATGAACAAGCTTAACCGTTCATGCACATTCCGAGCTCTTCTTTGCTGGGTGTCTTTGCCGATTCTGTTATATGTTTGTGTGCTCTCATATTATTCTCATTTTGAGCAAGTTTATGCTGAATGGGGATTTCCCCATGTAGACCCGCTGGAGTCATAACGACACAGTTGGGTGGAACGAATTTCCTTGTTTTATGCCACCTATCCAGTCCCCTCGAGTCCAGTCTAGCATCTTCAACTTCCCCTTTGTTGTCATGGAGCCAAGAACGGTTAAAATCCGGCCGCTTCCCAAGATGGTCACTTTTAACCGTCATTTTACGCGAAGAATTTAGACCAGCCCATGGTTGAAGGAAACGCACCGCCCTCGATTCAAAGCTAACTTCAAATTTCCGTGGCTTCCGCTTATCTCCAGAAATGATATCGCCCACCATGGTGTCAGAGTAGAAATCACGAACAATGACGTTGTCACCGAGATTTGCCGATCCATTTCGTTCCGCTTTTGTGTGGCTGGGAAATCTTGCCCATCGGGAAAGTATCCTGGAATATTTGCTGGGGTTCGCATTGGTGTTTCTCGAAGACACACTCTGAGCATACGTGAGGTTGTTAAGCCCATCACTGTTACTCATATCGTTCTTAGCCCCCCCAGTAGCAGCTAATTGATCTGTCAAGGTCGCCACAATAGGAGGTTGGCTACGATCTTTCGCTCCAGGCTCTGCTTCCAGGTTGCTAGTGCATTGGAAATCTTTGTTCCTACTGCTTATGTTTGGGTGTTCGTTCATTGTTGGACTGGTTGGCGTAGTTCCGCCTTCGCTTCTGTCGTCAGATACAAAGGCATATCCATAACCTGTTCTCCGACCGCCCGACATCCATCCCACGCTCACTCGACGCGGTGCCCGAATATTCTGGTCTTTGCGGAAAATTTCGGGACTTGCTGAACTACTGATCGTAAACTGTTCTGTGAATTTACTCTGCGTAGGCCTCCTTTTAGCAACGAAATTAAGCTCTTCGAACCATACATTCTTTGCAGCTGTTGTGGAGATTTGATTGCGAGGCGACTCTTCCGGGGACATTGGTTCACAACGGATGTGTTTCTCGACTGGTGTGCCTTTCTTTGGTACAATAATGCTAGCATTGGTGTAGACTAACCCGGGGATACGCACCGCGAGCTTGATGTCAGTACCGGTAGGACTTGGTAAGGAGCTGCTAGTTTGCGAGCAGTAGAGCGAAGATACTTTCCGTTCATAGTCATCAACTCTTCCAACTGTCTGAACAACGGGAATTGAAGACCTCTCTTCATCAGATTCCACTAAGGTATCAATATGATGATGCCCGCAATCGTAGCTACCGTGCTGCGACTGATTCAAGAATGGCAAGGCCACCTTGAGAGTGGAATCTTGGATCATGGGGGGCGATGCAAGTCGCTGAGAGAGGTTCATTTCATGCAAATGAACTGCTCTCTGTCCGAATTCAGAACCCACATACGTCGAAGACCGCCTTGAGTCCCCATCGTCCGTCACCGACAGGAAATCTGCCGTAGTACCTAGAGAACCTTGAGAAGCTCTCATCTCGATTTTCGGTTCGCTATTGTTGCTGCTAATATGGGGGGTACCGATCATTTCCTCTGAGTTGTGAGAGCTTTCTCCCTTAGGCTTTTTCCTCTCTAGTTGTTCCAGTGGCAATAGGCAGCGTGACTTGACCTGCAAAACCGGAGTTGTTGGGAGTGTCGTCTGTCCAAAGTGAAAGAACGCCGGCATAGTTAAACTACGATGGAATAGCCCTCGAATAACGTTGTTAGGAAGCTTATGTGCCTTGGCTTCCTTTCTTTGAGAGACTATTTCTTCCGATAAAATTTGCAGGGGGTAAATTGCATGATCAATATCTGATTGACCACGCCTACTTCTTCGGACTTTGTTATCGATGGTACCAAGGTGCGAAGGAAGGAATTTTTTCTCCTGGGCTCTTGCCCTAGGAATCCGGTCATGTATCCCGATCGCAGTTTGTTTGGATCTGACCCCATGGTCTATTGATGCTGGTCGAAAGACAGATTCTGCACAATCAGATATCCTAGAGATAGAAATGGATCGAGCGTCACTATCGTAGCTTCTTTCGCTTGCAAGATCTTTCTCTAGAGCATAATCAAGGGTAAAAGAGCGTAGAGAAACTGTGGAACATGATACCGGAAGGTGATCCCCTTTAGAGGCAGCAGTGGAAATCTTTGGTTCACGAGACAGAATTTTGCGAATTTTGCTGGAGACACCGGCGAAGCGACTATGACGTTCTTGGCGCTTCATTAAGGCACCTATTTGAAACCACAGCCAGGGCCTTGTTGGCCTCGTTGCAGCCGTGCCGCTCTCTGTCATTAATATGAGTGAAGTCTGCGGGCTAGAATGTTCGCCCTGACGCGCTGACGGGGGCTCTTCTAATGAAGTCTTTGAAGTAGAGATTCTTTTGACTAAAGACGAACTTGGTAGAGAAGTTTTTCGCTGCTTTCTCATAAGACGACATTCTAGAAGACCCATAGTGCTCATGCAAAGACTAAATGGTGCGTAATATCTTATAGCGAGGTATGAGACTTATATGATTAATCCGAATGTAACAATGGCATCGAAAGGAAAGATAAAAGTTATTCATGACAGGTGGCCTACGATCGGGAGTCATCGGGAATGCAAAGGGCCTCTCTGGCGCTTCCCAAGGAAGGAACGAGTGTGGAAAGGGAGCAAGCTACATCTGGACTAATGATGGAGAAGGAGGCCCAGCGCAGTGAATTCGGTATGACTCTCCTTATGACCCAGGCCGTGAGCATAGATACCACCTGGTGATGCCTTTCCAGTTTTGGCAATATCGTTTGATAGATTTCGTTCGTATCTTTTTTTTGTTAACGTTTCGGGTAGCAAATCAATAATGCTCCGTTGCTAAGGACGTACGTTCATAGTATCCTCACGATTGGATACTGCACTGTCTGTGCATTGGTAACCAGATATTACTTTTAATTTTGTCTCGGGAACAGAATACAGTTCATCTAGATCTGTTAACTTAGTTACAGTCCTTTAAATATGTTTCTCACACATATCCATCAATTCGGAAACGTTCCAGAACCCCAGCCTTCAAGCGCTGTGGATGCAACTTTGCACACTCTGTATGGGCCTTGGTCTCAGCCCATTTCAGCCGTATAATCCCGTCTGTCAACTTAGGTTCTTGAGACCGGCCATGCAGAGAGCCACTTGCAGCTTGTGTATCTTCAAGGAAATAAATACAAGAATCCTGGGTCAATGCAAAGATGGATAAGGAAACGATTTGTGTCCCAGAAAATGGCTGGACGGATAGAGACACCGCTTCGGAATGGCTCACACATTTCAACTCGTACACTAAGACTCAAATACAATGGAAGTACCGCCTCCTGGTGCTCGATGGCCATACCTCCCATGTATCATTGTCCTTCGTTGAATATTGCGAGACCAATAATACCATCGCTCTTTGTTTCCCCCCATGCGACTGCATCTCCCGCGGCCGCTGGATGTTGGAGTCTTCTCCCCATTTTCCAAGGCCTTTTCGTTTCGTTTAGGAAAATTGCAAGTGCTTGGAAAGCTACTGGTCTGAGGTCCTTCAATCCTTCAACCAACAACGCGGGTAACCCAACCCCAGTATTGGGAAACTCAGGGCCGTTTGGCACCATATTTGCTAGCGATTATGGCGGTGAATATGCGCCAAGATGTGCCAAGATATTCACACTCAGGACCCACTTGCCGCTTCATCGAACGGCTTTTGGTGACAAGTAAATATCCTCAGTTCGACGCAGGCAGCAAAAATAATTCGCAGATTTCTCCCCATACAAAAAGTGACCATATTCATCTGCAGGGTATCGTATTTTCTCGTAATACCCTGATGTAACCGGTGGACCGACGATTAAAAATTTTATTAAAACAGAATAATTATTATTTCATTATTATAGTCTCTCTTTGAAGAATTTGTATTCACCTCAAGCATGGATATTGACGATACTGCTTTTGCTACTCATCTCAGCATACTCGTTATTTTGCTGGTCCTCTGCGAAGCCGAAGGTGTCTTCCTTGAACCTGAGCTGGTGCGGACGGACAGACGTGAGGGACGGTTATGACCCAGCAACTTTTGACTGGGGCCCCATAACAGTTTTATTTTGCGCGAATGGAGAGGCCTATTTCCTTTCACCTGATTGAATCTTTACAGATTAATTACGGTCTGTCGGGCTCTTCACTCATTACGACTGCAGAGAAAGGACTGGTCTTCCTCCACATATGTGTCGGAGGGTATATCCATCGAGAGAACTGCTTTTTTCAACATACGAAATCAACCATTCATAGGCAAGGGAGGCTTTTCTTTAGAATCAGGTAGAGACTTTTACCCACTTGTTTATCGGTAGCGTTTTTTACGCAGTCCTCCATGCCCTTCGACTGTTGTACAATGATGAAACGAAACTCCTTACGGGTCAAGAAAAATAGGAAGCAGGTGATTAAGCAAAATATCCTCGCCGTTTGTAACTTCGATCTCGTTTTCGTTTGCATTCTCGCTGGCTGGGAGGGCTCCGCTCATGATGGAAAAGTACTTTTAGCTGCGGGGGAGCTGGGCTTTGAAGCGCCCCATACCAAATTACCTCGCTGATGCAGCATACTTGAACAATGCAATAACGATGATACCGTACTGAGGGGTTCGTTATCACCTTAAAGAATGGGCTAGGGGGAACGGAACCATATTGAAAGGGTGAAACGCAAACTCCAGATTTTGAAGAACGGAAGTGAATATTCTATCCAGACTCAAGTAGGTTTGGTATATGGCTTGTAGCACTCTACAACTATATTCGTCATAGGGCATCCGGAGTGGAATGGAGAAGGTACGAAGAAGGCATTAATGAAGAGGATGATGCGGTTCAGCCAGGCCCCAGGGATGATGAAAACCCAGCAACGAACCCGAATACCAAGGCTACAGTTTCTGAGAATAGTGATATGGTTGCGCTCCGAGGGCAGATCGCGAGTTGAATGTGGGAGGACTGTGTTTTTAATTGGAAAATTTTTCACCTAGACTACTCTAAAACTTTTAATATTTCTCAATATTGAAAAAATCAGTACTCTCAATAATGTATTGAGAATATTGACAAGGTCTTTCAATACCAAACACACCACTGTTTATGGCTAACTTGTTAAGCTTAGGCCACCGTCAATGTTATGAGTACTCACGCTACGGTTATTTCATCGAAGTACGATGTGGCGACAGAGAAATCCTATGAGCTATTCTCAACGTTGCGCACAGGCATAGCCACATTCCTACTACATATGATAGGTATGAGAATGTAGCATATAACGCTTGTAGCTTATGTGGCTAGTGTGTCTGCCTAGGTACCATATCCAAACCGGTATTTTTTTAACGAACTATATATCTCAGTTACATATGACATTCGAGGTGGTATTCTTTCCGTATGTCGGGTATAAGGTATTTAGATGCTTGCCCTCCATCGCCTCCATGTACCGATGCATGCACTTCATAAGCTTCCGTAGTGTTATCTCTATTCTATTACGATAGGTGAGAGAGTTTCCAGTAATTAGAAACGGATTCCGGGATGGCTTTCTTTTTGAATTTCTCTTTAATTTGGTAACGCCACCAGCTATTCTCCATAGGTACATAGGGAATGCGCTCCAGGGCAGCGAGACGCTACGATATGGGTAGCTAAACAGCCTTCTTTGCAATGGTTGTTGTTTTTCGACAGGAATATCATCTGTCGTACGCGTCTGCGACGGACGAATATTAGATTAATTTGGGCTTCGCTGAGGCAGCTACCCTACCAAGTAATATACCATCATCCAAGCTTGGTAAGCGTAATCCACTTGTTATACGTTAATAAATTCCATTTGGGCAATAGTACCTAAAGCATACATCCGCTCTAAAAAAGCTGGCAGGACGATACTACCAGCTCAAGGT
>JAHQZX020000360.1:19843-65518 GCA_019804575.2 Pseudotulostoma volvatum | reverse complement strand
GGAGACGGACATATATAGGGCCGAAGGTAACCACAAATGGAACTATAACGAATGTAATTACATAAGTCTTTCTAAGAAGTCTTCACCTCTCACATGATAGGAGCCTTCTTTGTAACGGCTGTTACAACAACGCCATCACATCGTCCTAGGCGGCGATAAATCTCTTGCTCTCTCTGAATCGCCTCAATATTTGAATCTACCTCGTTGTCAGAACTACTTCTTTATCTAAGTGGCAATTTGATGGCCGTTTGCCGGTCGTGAAGAATTACAACTCCAGACCCACCGTAGCCGAAGGAGTCCGTCTCCAGGGATAGGTCTACCATCTAGTCTAAAATCAAATTTTAATGACAGTTCAAGCAAGTAACAATTTAAATATAAGTAAATGGATCGGTTGACATCATCGAAAATTCCAGGGTGTACGCTAACCAATATTATATTAGCGCAGATATTGAATCACGAGACCTTGGTGGTCCAACCCAACTTGCAAGTTAGCTTCCCGAAAGAGAATTACGCTCCAACTTTACCACTAACTGACTGAGTCGTGAAGGCGCTATCCCGCCTGGTATGCGAGGTGAATATTCCTAGCTTATGTCAGAGCATCTCAGCCTTTCCTACTTATTTCCAAGGCTGAAAAGGCCATCTACGACGCTTTATCCAATAAAACAAACACGTTCATGCTATCAGGTGACGTCCAAGCGGTCAGCAAGCGCTGGACGGTCATTTCGCTGGGTATTGCTCACCGCCCTCAAAAGGCGCATAGTATCATACATCATATAACTTACATACATAACTACTAGTAGTATATGTGTAGTATATGGGGTGTGAGACGCTAAGGATCGGACCAATCGCCTCGACCGCATAGATTCTAAAGTTAGGTTCTGATGCTGTCTGTCCTTCAGAGCAATCATTTTCAACACCGCGCGTCACTTCTTGTCTCCAACTATCTTCATAGAGCCTCATTTTAATTCTTTTTTTAACTTCATCCAATGCTAGTTGTCTTGGCACGGTTAGTGGTGTACTCACCATGACGGATCGATCCAGGTCAGAGATAATTAGCCAGTATCCGGTTGGAGAGGGGCTCCGTGCATTTCACGACTCTTATAACTCCGTATGTGCAAATCTAGGCATTTCCAGTTCCCTGCAATCTCTGGATCAGATAGATAACGAAGGTACTATATATCGACCCTTAATAGACCCCCAATTAACGTATATGAAGGGCTCCAAAACCTAGCACTTGATCTCGTTTCGGCCCTACAGGTTCTCCCAGCATCTCGTTTGTTGCCTTCTAGAAGTGGTAGTAGAAATCTTCATAGCGATCTTTCGAGATTCAATCTAGTAGCCAATTCGCATGATTTTGATGTTGGACGAGTGGTATCTCTCCTAACAGCGATTCTCAGTGACAAGTCTGATGAAGCTATCTGGGATGCAGTATATGCCGCCGTCACCGAGGCCACCCCCTCTCCACGTCCTAGCTTTGTCCCACAAACACCATCATGGCGCAACACCAGCAGTATCGTGAATTCTTCTGAGTATCGAGCGAATATGGACGCTATATTGAAGGAGGAGCTGGGCTCGATGTACACTGGAGTCCACGGCTTTTACGAGGCTTTTTTCGGAGACATAGCGGATCTCGAGTCAACAGCGAAGGCCGTTTTTGAGAAATGTGGAAAAGGGGATAATCCACTCTACTGCGAAGGGGGGGGTTGGCGGGGGTGGCCTGAAGCGGCGGTTGAGAGAGATGTCTTAAATTGGTTTGCGCCGCTTACTGCCAAGCTTGCGGACCTTGCAAGAGGGCACCGACAGACTCCAAAGGCTCGAAGAAGGCCAGTGGAGTCGCCCAACAAACGTTTGGATGGTTTCAGACCGGAGCGCAAGTTGGACGTTGGTTTCGTGGACGACCTAACTGTTGGCAAGAGCGGCAGGTATCATTGGTCGCAGATTCTTGTCCCAGGGGAGCTCAAGCGTAATCCTGCCGAGGACAATATCTCCACAGGGCGTGATCTTGGGAGATGTGTAAGAGAGATACTTGCCGTTCAGGATACTCGCCGCTTTGTTGTGGGATTTACCCTCTGCGGAACGCTCATGCGGCTGTGGGAATTCGACCGGCTAGGAGTGATCGCCTCGCCCCGGTTTGATATCAGCCAGGACGGACTGCAGTTTGTGTCGGTGATCCTTGGCTTTCTCTGGATGAATGAGGAGCAACTGGGATTCGACCCTTCTATTGTCACCGCACACGGCAAGCGGTACATTGAAATCCAACGAGACAACCAGACCGAGCGTCTCATTATCGACGGGCTGGTGAAGCGGGCGCGCTGTGTAGCTGGTCGAGCGACGACCTGCTGGAAGGCACATCGTGAAAGAGACAAGCTACAGACCCCATTGGTGATTAAAGATTCATGGCAGTATCCCGAGCGTGAAGAGGAGGGGCAACTCCTGTATGAAGCGACCAAACATAAGGTGATCAATGTGGCAAGGTATTATCATCATGAGACAGTTCATGTGGGCGACGAGGATGATGACATCCAGGGAAATGTCCGAAAGGGTTTAGACATTACGACGGCTGAGAACTACAAACCAGAGAACCCGATGCCTCCACCAAGCAAAATTCACACCGTACAAAGAGGCTGGAGTAATAGTGCTACTAGTCGGAAGCGGTCATCTGGATGCTTGGATGCCATGTTGCCTCCTTCAAAGAAGACTTGTTCAGGCTCTCCGACCAAAGAAATCAAGGCTAGAGCGCTGAATCGGGTGCATCGTCGTATCATACTTCGCGACTATGGGAAATCTATTTATAAGGCAAGCTCCTCCGTTGCTATGCTCGCTACACTAGAGGGCTGTATTGAGGGACATCAGTCCTTATATGAACGGACCAGCATGCTCCAACGAGACATTTCGATAAACAATCTCATGATAAATGAAGAGGATGACAACCCGTCTTGGCGATCATTTTTGATTGACCTCGACCTTGCCGTCAAAGAGAAGCGGAAGGGAGTTTCAGGGGCTCCCGGCAAAACAGGCACGAGGGCGTTTATGGCCATTGGGGTGCTTCTGGATGAGAAGCACTCCTTTATGCATGATCTTGAATCATTCTTCTGGGTGCTTCTTTGGATCTGCATTCACTATAATGAGTGGGGTGAAGAGAGGGTTATTTCCGAGTTTGAGAAGTGGAATTTTATAGACATGGAAGAGCTGGCTAAGCAGAAGCTAGGTACTGTGTCGGACGAGGGTATCTTTCTTAGAACCGCAGAAGCGAACTTCACAGCCTATTACCAACCATTGATCCCCTGGGTCAATAGGGTGCGGAGGAGGAGGGTGTTCCCCGATGGTGGGATATGGAAGAAGCCGGACCCAAATTTATATTCTGATATGAGGAAGATACTTCGAGAAGCTCAGAAGGATCCAAAGATTCTAACGGCACCGAGGGCCTGATTATGCATGGAAAGATTGTATTAATACGTACCAACCACATTCAGTTGGAATTCCTTGTAAAGGCCTCTAGGACCGCTCTCTAGCTTAGTAAAATCAGGACGCAGCCTCCGATTGATTCATTGGATGTGGACTCCTACAATGAATTCTACGAGGAGCTTGAGTTGACTGATAAGCTTAGCAGAGATGCCATGTATCTCCTCCATCAAAACAACCAATATTACAATTTTAAGTCCTTTAAAGTGAAGTTTATTGCCTATCCAATAAGTTAAAGGATTCAACAAACACATGAAATAGCATTGTTACATGCCCTTAGACCGTATCGCCTTTTAGATCGGGCCACCCCGCTACATTCGTGAAAAACACATTCCAGCCAATGTTACCACTAAAACTTACCTTTCAAACTATGTACTCAACTTACTGATCGTCATTGTAGAGTCAAGCCCAAAATTCTACTCCCCCTTGGGTATATGGAAGCGCCATATTGGAACTCATACAATTGTAGTTAAAGAGCGGGCTAGTGACCCTACCGTAGAGTAAATAAAGGTCATGTACAACTCCTAACTTGAACAAATCTGTATGCCTGCAACCCTACTGGATTGGAAATATCTTCTTTTTCTTATTGGCTCTATATGCTCTATACATGGTGAATAGAATTTCGGGCTTGATTCTGTCCGCGGACAGGTCCCTGAATCATAAAATGAAGATAAAACTCTCCCAGTAAGGTATCGGATTGGACTTTAGCTACACGGCTGTCCTACCACTGAGTTGCTATATATAACATGCCCTAATCTTAAAATACATAGAAGCTGAGCATACAGGACTCATATATTATAATAGAGAAAGAAGCCCTGTCAGTAAACTTCCTTAGCTCAATATTTCCCTGTTTAGTTCAGTTCCCATTCTTAATAACTAGGGGGTCTGGGTGTCCCTTCGGTCCTAGAGCACTGATGCAATTCCCATGGAACGCTGATAGATTCTAGGCGATCGTTAGGTGTTGGCGATAGTGACGGTTAGTATATTGAGTATACTGTATAGTTATAAAAGGTTGCTATGCTAATAAGGGACCCTAAGTTTTAGTGGGTAGTTTCTCATGCTTATATGGTACTAAAAGAATTTAGCGGGTGTCCCTATAGCAGACTCTGACTTCGCTTGCGTGCATTAGGAGGCCACTTGACAAAAAGTACTTCGAGCATTCTTCCAAAAAAGAAAACAAAGAAAATTGGGCTTTAATTTTTTAGGTCTTGCAGTAGAAGATATTACTTTTTCTTTGTTAAGGAAGAGAAGTCGTCGGGATCGATCTCCCGCTGAGTCAAAGGTTGCATGGTTGGGAGAAGAGAGAATAGAAAGCCTCAGGTGTCTCATCTTCCCCTCCCCTTGGGTAGCTTCTGCGGAATAATTCAGATTCAGATTCAGATTCAGATTCAGCGTAAGGTCAGGCCGTAAAGATGAGTTAGGTCGACCCATCTAAGGAGCTTTTTTCCAGTCAGAGCGGAGGCGAGGTCCACGCTGTCGCTCTTTCGTCCGCTGGGATTTCATTTTGGCGTCGAAATAGCCAACAGCATAAGCAACTCGCTTGACCGCAGTGTTGTATCGAGCTTGGATCCGATTCGAAAGCGGTCTCAAGGTCTGGTAATTGTCTCGACGAGGTACAACGGTCTTGTCCAACTTAACACCTTTTTTTCATTCCATGACGGGTTGAGGGAAAGAAACATCGGGTTCGCCATCGTCATCGAGAGACCACGATTGCTCGACTAAGGCCTCCGGGAGGAACTGCTATTGTTGGGGCGGCACCCGGGTTCCTGTTTGGAATCGCCCATTATCATCAATGCTCTCTAGCAGTCGGTCTCGTATCTTTTTAGCTTTAGTGAAGGCGGCGAGATCGAGGATCTGACAAGGCAGCACTGGATTCTCGATCCTGAATCAACGATGTGGAACGACAAGGATGAGGTTAGAACCTTGATAGAATGCTCGATCCTGCCCCCCCGATGTGCGGCAAGCCACCTAACGGAAGCCTTCAGAATTGCCCCAAAATAACGCTTGCTTCCTTGACTTGAACAGCTAGTGTCCCTCCGCGACCAAGACCAACTACTAATAGGGTAGTGGGGGCTGCATTTTCTACGGGTTATCTTCGAAGAATGCAATAGAATTCAATATATAATAAGATAGATCCTAAGATATTCGGGTCCCAGTGTTATAGGAAGTCGCTATTGACAGAAGCTGAAGGCTAGGCTTCAGAAGAAAGAGAGAGAGAGAGAAAACAAAGTGGGAATTATCCTGTATATCAAAGAATCTAAATCCCACAGAATGGCCAGGGGGTCCCCGAGATCACATAGCCAACATATTCCAGCCGTTGCCGGTCCTGGATGTCAGCGATACTGAGTAGATTTTGCGTTTCAAGTATAAATATTTGCTCTCTGGTTTAATTTCATGTAGAAGAAGGGTATATAGAGATCGTTGACTACCTATCTTGTTAAACCTACATAGATTAAAGATTGTTCTTTTGGACTCTCTTTACCTTAGAAAGGATACAATTAAAATCTACATAATTATTAGGTTGTACAGGCACAATCACTTAGGTCAGAGTCAGAATAGACTTCTCCATCCTTGGGACGGTTGCAGGTACTAGATTCTACACCTCGCATGTTGTTTATATACAGTGCATCGGCATGACCAGACAATCTGCCAGTATTTCAAAATACCACCTATCATCAATTAGCACATAGGAAGGAATAGATAGGGGCTAGGGAGACGACCAGAACGAGCCAATCCTAATGTATTAGCCGCCTGTTGCAATTAGGAAAGACGTGCTGCCTTGAGCGGCACACGAGCCTTCTTGTCGATGCTTTAGAAGAGATTTCACTTCCATCACCGGTCACCAAATTTTATCAGGCAGAATCGGCCTGGCCTCATCAAGCTAAGCGGAACGGCCGAAGATATCGAACGTGTAATCCTTTCGGTTGGTGAGCTTAGTGAGAATGACTCTAGTGGTGTCGAGAAGGGATCGGGTATCAAGTCTAAAACAGCACGTAGATGGCTCCATCACCTTGGTTATAGATGGAAAGAAGTTTAAAAAAGGGAGTTTTTCTTGATGGCCATGGGCGCCTAGATGCTGTGGAGTACCATAGGGAAGGTAGGTCGGAATGAGGTCCAACGCCTGTCGCCTTACTTTCATCGAATGGAGAAATAAGAAACAAGAATTATCCCCCCGGACTGTCAGGTTGGCAAGACATAACCCATGAGGAATGCATCTTTTCCGCCAATGATGGAAAATATCACGAAAGCTAATGTCCCATTAGGCACTGAGCCATGTTAAAGGGTCGACGATCCTAGGCAATTTCAACAGCCGCATGCGAAAGCGGACAAGGGATAGCATACGGGCAGTGACTGTTACGGGGGAAGATCAATGAGAGATTTTGTTTCTTCTATCATAATGAGAAGGAATTGTTTTTTGGTTGGGCGGTCAGTCACGCTATCACTGTATCTTACCGGAATTTTACGTGTTTCATTACCCCGACCCTTTCGAAACGGTGGCTCCAACGACGACAAGGGATCTTAACAATCTGAGAGCTTAGATTTGCCAACTGGACCAAAGACTACGATTTTAATAATGTATTGTGGTTGTGCTGTGTTGTGCTGTGGAGTTGATGGGGGTTTGAAGAAAAGTGGTGAGTATGTAAGTATGTATCTGAAGGCAGGGATCATGCTGACCGATGCCCCAGACTCGTTCTCGGCTATCTTAATTACGGAAAGGGTTGATGCTCGAGACATTCGTAATCAACTGACGTGCCTGAAACGGGATATCTATCTGATAAGGGAAAAAGAAGACACGGAAGAAATGGCTGGTGGAAAGGGGGCCCGGGGTTTTATATATAAGTTCAGTCCTAAGTTCGATGGCGGCGGCCGAGCTTAGCTTATCACTATTAACTAGTTAGTTAACTAGTCTTAATTTAAATATTAAATCAAGTTCTCCCGATCTTCTTTCTTCTTCTTCTTTCCTCTACATAACTCTGTCCGTTATTACTAGTACTAGTACTACTAGGAGTAGTTATTCTCGGATACATAATAACTTACATAATATGATCATAGATGAGGTGAGGTGGAATCCCGCTCAACCCTGAGGCATCTTCATTCAAAGTTGGAAAAGAATACCGTGCCGGTGGCCTATCAGGTGCATCTAATATTCATGTATTCATGTAAGGTACGGGACATGCACCAAGACCCCCCCCCCCCCATGGAAGCATCCAATTACTTGCCAGCATTGAGCTGAGATATACTCTACATAAACTATGATATTTATATTTATACATGATATGATCGTTGAACTACAGTAGATAGAAACGGCCAAGACTCTGTCGGCCGCATTGCTGACAATCAACTAGATTATTATTCGTATCGAATATTATATATAGTAAGTAGTAGGTAGGATTGACCGTGGTGATGATTCCCCACTTATGATTCCCAAAACCGAATACCCTTTCGACACTTGGGCGATCGGAACCTCTCTATTCCTGAACCATGAATAGTCTCCTTCTTGCGGTGTAAATAGTAAATATAGCAGTAGACATCATGATGTGATAGTATCGGTTGGAGGGTGGGGACTCGGCTTTCTTGGATGATATCATCCCTGATGAATCATTTCGTATCCAGTAAGGTGCTAACGTTGAAAAGGGAAAGTGGTCCCTCGATAACTCCGCGGTTGGGCCAGCAGAGGCACGATTTAGCCCTGAATCGACCTCGGCTCAACCATCGATGGAATGTACTGTACATAGAAAGATTGCACTAACCCGGTTCTCCCTAGAGGTTCGGGAATCCTAGATCGACGATAGTGATCGGCTTGGATCCGAAGACGCGCCACCCATCAATCATCGTTATCTATCCTCTCGATCGGTTGAAAGCTAGTGGGGGAGTTAGTGCTGGTGTCATTCTCCTTGAATGGAATGGTTGTGGTCCCTGAGGGGCTGAGCAGGTGCCGAGCCTAAATGTGGCCACGATGGCACTGAGAAATTAGCCGTCTGTCCCCGCAATGCATTCTTTGCATTCTTTCGAAGTGGAATCTCGCCGGCAGCCCTTATTGGCTAAGGGGTGTCTTAACCTGTGCCGCATGCCAGTCTCTGGCGCCCCGCACTAAGCGGCCAGTGCAAGCGGTCCGGGGGAAGTTCTCGCTCTCTGCCAACGATTGTTATGGCAGGTCCGGCGGGAAGCACGCCGAGAGCCGGGGGGATGTGCGGCGTTTTGGCTCTGGGGGGGTTTCATCCTTTGATCCTATCCTACCGGTCTATCCACCGAGCGCCCTGAGAAGAGGACCGAATGCTACCACTCTCCCGGAACTGGTCTTGGGCTTCTAAAGGCACGAAGAGGGCCCGAAGGGTAAAAAAAGATCTGGTCCGCAGGGTCTGGATCACGGGCTGTTGACCTTAATGAGACGATCCTGCCCGGGGAGCAATACAGTTAAATAGCGTGGTGGGGGATCTGAAACTGGGGGAGCTTCCTGGTGGTCGCTATCTATCAAACCAAGGTCTGGCTGCAGCCGGCTTCTTCTGGACCCAATCATCCTTGTGGAGTTGGTGAGATTGATGTGCGATATTAGGCGATTTAGATCACCTCTTTTAACCAAAAAAAGAAACCCAGGACCCGAAGACTCCCCTAAGACTCTGAGATGATCACCACTAACCCACCCTCACCATCACCATGAATAGCCATAATGGTCATGCAGAGGGAGAAGAAGAAAAGAACGAGAAAGGGAAAACCAAAAAAAAAAAGCAGCAGGAACGAGCCGATGGAGAGTGCCGGGTGATCGGGGACTAGCCGATCCCGGACTAGCGCCAGGGCCACGTCGGTTTTTCTTTCGGTCTCTTGCTTTGGCGGCAAGACGGAAACGGTTAGAAGGAAGGGAAGGTCCTAGGCGCTTAGTCATTGAGGGTGGTACCGGTACCGCACTGGAAGGCGCCGGGGACGCGGGGGAACAGGTCGAGGAACCTCCGCTGGCTCAGTATACTTACTGTCTACTGTCTCGCAGCATCGCGACGAAACGAGCCAAGTCGGCCGTTCGTCCATGTCCAGCTGGTTTGTTTCCCTGATCAGATCGATCCAGGTCGATCCTGGTTGCCGGTTGGCGCGGTCCGCCTATCAGATCGGATCCTCGTCCGGCTTTGCTTCCCCCGCTCTTTCTGGCCTTCTCTTCGCTCACTCGCGCTTCTCTTCTGCTTTCTTCTCCTCTCGTTTCCTTTTCCTTCACTTTGCCTCTTCCTCTCTTGTGGCCCCTTGTGCCTCTTGTGCCTCTTTTGCCTCTTTTGCCTCTTTCCTCCCTTCCGTCAGCCGACCTGCGGCTGGTCCACTTTGTCGCGTGCGCCGTTCGACCCCCACCCGGTCCTTCTCTCTCGCTTCTCTCTCGCTTCTCTCTCCTCTCCTTCTCTCTCTACAAGCAAGCCAAGAAAGGATGGATGACTTCCTCCTCTTCGCTCTCTCGGCCTCTTTCTTTCTTTCTTTCTTCTCCCTATCTCTCTCCTCCTTCTTGATTGTCCCTTCGTCCGATCTGGGACTGTGCTGATCCTGCATCCCTTTCTTTCTTTTTCTCTCTTTCTTTCTTTGGCCTTCTCTCCTTCTCTTTCTATCTTATCAATCATCATCATCATCATCGAGGATGCGGGACCAATGAGTCTTCCCCCCCAAATCATGATCAACTTCGACATCACGTAACTCCACCTTCACCCACCAACCATCATCATCTTCACCACCTTCACCACCACCACCACCACCACCACCACCACCACCACCATCATCACCAACCCTCATCACCATCCTCAACTCTCTTTCCCTTCGCCCACCACAATCCCACCCATCCTCCAACCACCCCATCGGGAAACCCTCCTTCGCGCAAACGTCTCTCTCTTCTTCTCTCCATCCCTCGATCTGGCTTTGGTAGGAGGGAAAAAGGAACGGAAATCGCTCGAATCCCTCTTTCTCTCCGCTCGTCTCCTCTCCTCTCTTTTCACTTTCCCTCTTCGACACCCTCATCGGTTCCTCATCTGTTCTACTTCCCCTCCGACTACATCTCTTCTTGGACTCGAACCTAACCGCTGTCCCACCTCTCGCTAAGAAATCCGACTCCCGCCAGACTCCCCGCACACCCGTCACTTATCAACGTTGGTCAGTCCCCCCGACGGGGCGGTGTCGACACCTTTCATCATGGAGGGCTTCGACACGGTCGCCATGTCGTCGTACCTGGCGAGTCCCCTCAACGCCATACAGACTGTCGACTATGCCAGTTCTCTACACGGAATAGACATCACTGGGCAGCGTGCCGGGTTTGACCCGGAAACCTTCGTTAGGTATGTGCCAGCATGAAAGAGAAGGGGAAGGAAGGAAGGGCGGGGAGCAAACAAACCGTCAAAAAAAAAAAAAAAGAATGAAGCCAAAGAAAAGAAAGAACAACAGCTAAAGTGAAATCGGGAAAGCGACTGACAGCATTGCAGTGACGAGATGGCCTACTCGCGACAGAGCCTCCCTCTGAAACGGTTCCCTTCATACGATGATCCCTTTCCGGACCTAATACCGCCGTTCGAGCATCCGCCCTTCGAGCCCCCAGTGTCTGAGCAACTGCCAACAACCGATGTCTCGGCCGCCGCAGCCGCAGCTGCCGCCGCCGCCGCCACATCCACACCGTCTATCGACCATAATCATAAATTGCTCTCGTTCTCCCTACCCGTGTTCAGCTTCACCTTGCTGGATTACTCGCACCGTCGGACGTCTCTCTCCTTGTCCGCGCAGTTGCATGGCATGTTCTTTCTTGCGGAGTCCCACTGGGCCTCGTCGCCCACCGAGGCCACAGGTCCCCCACCCGTACCGGAGCTTACCTGCTACCGTCGTAATCTCTTCCAGATTACCGGCTCGGTGACACTACCCCGTAGCCTTAGGTACATCCTCACAGAACAGGGTGATCGCATCCCGGTTCTAGCACAGGAACTCACGGTCTGCGCCACCGAGTCTGTGGAGGGAAACCCCGTCAAGATCATCTCCGTACCCTGGAAGACTCCAGCTCCGACTGCCGCGACCGCCACACCTGGTCCGCTACCCAACCCGATGGAGGAAAAAGCAGAAAAGGAACCGCCATCCATCCTGCTAGATATGACGTCGGTCGGCCCCGATATGGACTCCAACTATGCGACTTTTCCGGTTGCATGGAAGCGGCTTCAATTCCGGATCGCCACCGCCAACAATGGCCGCCGCAAGGAGCTGCAGCAGCACTTTGTCGTGCGCCTTCGCGTCGTCGCCACCCTCTCCACCGGAGCCAAGATTCCCATCTGCGAGGTACACTCAGGGCCCGTCATCGTCCGCGGACGCAGCCCGCGCAACTTCCAGTCTCGCAAAGATCTCCCGTTAAGTGGGAGCGCCGCCTCCTCGAGGAAGATCCAGAATCAGATCCAGCAACAGTTACTAGGTCAAAGTCAGTCCCAAACGAAGCCCAATCAAAGCTCTGCTTCGACCCAAGGTCCGAGCCCGACCCCAAATCCCAATCGGCCGGCGTCGGCTGGCGAGCCCACTCCATCCAGCCCACCATCCGACCAGTCGCCCATGAAAACAGCCACCCCGCCTGAGTTAACGCAATCTCTCTTTCCCCCGTTTGACCTCACTTCGATCCATTCCGTCATGGTCCCCCCGCCAGACGCCTCCCCTTCCTTCGCGGAGTGGACCCAGATGCCCCCGCAAGTCCCCGTGCGCTCGACGGTCACTCCGGCGCCAATGAACACCCCGACGGTCACCCCCGCCAGCATCGCGAACGGACACACCCCCGCCTACCCGCATTCCCACGCCTCCCGTTTAATCGAACCCACCCATCGATTAAACGGTTCCGCAGTTACCCCGATCAGCCTCTCCCTGGCAGATGATGAATTCAAGCCCAGCGTTCGGCTAGCGGAGCCCTCTCATGAATACAGCCGGACCGGCGGCGACACCGTTGCCAACCACCCCCACCAATCTTCCCCGGCAACATCGGCCATTCTCCCCCAGAAGCGGACCAGTCCAGATGGGCTGGCCCCTCCAGCGAAGATACCAAAGTTCTCCCCAGGCAGTCTAGCGGTACAACGCCGGTCGAGTCTCTCCTTTTCTTTTTTGAGCAATGCGGCCGCGGCAGCGAACTTCCTACAATCTCGGCAATCGTCCGCCTCATTCCATCACTCGTCTCTCCCCTACCCTGGCGAGAGCGCTGACCTGTTATACGAGTACTTCCCGCTGAGCACGGACGACTGGCAGGCGCCAGTGGACGCTGTGTACCGCCCACACGTGGTCCATCACACCGACCTACCCTCGGAGTCCAAGTTCATGGCGACCCGAATGAAAGGTACCCGGTATTTTGCTGCCGAGGATGTGTGTTGAAGAAAATGGTTTTTTTTTTTCCTATGCATTTTCTTTTTCTTTTTTTGGATCTCTTTTTCCTCTGTGTCTATCGTCCCATCTATTCCTTTATTTGGCTCATTTACATTCTGGCTTGCATTTCTCACTATACAGACTTCATACCAAGCGCGGAAATCGGGAGCACAAAGATCGGAGGACCGTGGATACTTTTCCTGGACGGTGGTATGTTGTTGTAGGCTTCAACCAGGAATGAGGTGGGGAGGTTCCTTGGGCAGACGGCGTTCTATTGGAATCGGGGGTGCATTCTGGAACGGGTGATGAACATGAGCCTAACCGGACGAAGCCGATCGGGGGGACCCGTTTGTATGAGTATCCTGTTGGGACGATCGGTTTTGGTCTGGTTTAATATTGTTATCCATATGCATGGACCAGGCGGTCCGGTTTTGATGATAGCCCCGTAATGAAATTCATATGATTGATCTAGTTGAAAGAGAGCCTTGGAATGGCCATTGTCAATCAAGAAAGAAAAGGGAAGTCAACCCATACAAGGGAGTCGGGCAGTATACACTTTTCAAAGCCGTACCTTCTACCTGGAACCAAGGACGAGGTAGAATACACCTATGCGCACTAGAGTAGAATGAATCCTTGTACCTCCCTGTATCATCATCATGTTCATTAGTACTATAATGCCTAGCTATGTACCTATCCCACTGGTTTTCCATTCATCTACATGTATTCATCATTTATTATTCTATATAATGATATAGATCATATGATAGGGTTATGTAGGATAGAATGGATAGAATATGTTCACTACTGCCGCTATCCGCCGCAGCGGTTTGTTGAAAGCCCTCATCAAGGCCTTGGACGAGAATGATGAATAGTCGTTTAAGTAACGTTGACAATACAATGGACTTCTTCACACCACCAAACACGCGATAGAGCCGATGCGGAGCTTTCTAGTCATTTTGATGATAGATATAAGTACTATTAGAGTCTCGGAGATTGTGAATCAATATGTGACGCAGCGGCTACAACCCTATGATATGTTTCGAAAATGACTAGTCAGAATTTCTCCCAATGATGATTGATTAACTTCGCCGAATCCACGAGGTTGTCTATCACCTACCAAATAGATTCTGATAGGTAGAGTATCATTTGATTGACGGGAGCATCATCACCAATAATGGATCTTCACGGCCAGATCGGCGCAGGAATGGATCCGCCGGATGCGACACGATTAAAGGGAAGGATAGACTAAATAAAGCAGGCCCAACAGCGTCCAAAACAGCAGGCAAGTCGATATCGCCAGGTGGTGCATTTCAAAGTGAAAATATCATGATTGCAGCCAAGAATTGGAAGAGAATCCAAGCCGCAGCCGCAAGCTGGACATCTATCCGGAATTGGAGGTATTGGGATTCTGGGAACCTTCTTATATTGTTAGCTGGACTTCGCTCTTCAGACCTAAAATATTTTCTCTAGATAACGTCCCGGTCCTATCGGTTGTTGCCAACACGCGCTCGCAGTGCTATAATAGGTATTCACCGGTAGTAATTTAAATCATGATATCATTTGCATCATTCATCTACTTCCCCGGGCAGGACTGTCAACACTGAAAGCCCCCAGGTGTGGAGAATCCAACCCTTGATGCGGTATCATATAGCATGATGACAACCTTCGTTCGAGCGCTGTAATCGAAGTTAGAGGTCTTATACTACTTGCTCTGCATTGATGATTTGTGCACGCCGGTGCCTTATTCAGTGACCCAGAATATCTAGAGGCCGTAAGTTGATGTCAAGATCATCCGGTATAGAGGAAACATATACCATACTTTTTTAGGGCTTAAATTAGCTAACTCACCATGGTAGGCTTGTCTTAGCTGAAGGATTCAAGGACGGTTTAAATTTGGGCAAAAGATACTCGAGTGATTTCCTAGATAATAGGGCATAATAATAAAATCGGTCGAATATTCTTTTGCTTGGCTATAAGCTTAGAAAGAGATAGCCCCCGCAAAGCGCAGCTCCTCGAGCTTCGATGAAAGTATTTTGGTCAATCGTTAAAAAGTAGCAACAATTTCTGTAAGGACCCCCCTCAGTCTTCAGGTCCAAGTCTCTCTTCCACATGGAATCGCTTGGATGCACCCTGACCCTGCTCTTGAAGACTCCGCTGACAAAAAACGTCGATCTGATCCTTAAGCCGAATTGCATGTAGGACGGGTCTGGAAGAAGCTACTCAAGCTGGTATCGGTCTTTTGGCTTCCATGATAACTTTTCCCGGTCTTCAAGGAAAATGAGGTTTTCCAGCTCATCAAGGCCTCTCTCCCTTGGTGGTCTTTCTGAACGTACCTCTCCAAACGGTGACACATTTAATGAATTGAATACTATTGTGAACCTTGCTTAACGGTCACTGTTTCCTCCATTTTACCAGCATCTCTCGCTCGCTTTCGATATCCTCAGGGGGGGGGGGGGGGGGGGGGACGTTGAAGGTTTTCAACACATTTTTACCAACGCCTTCGAGAAAAGCCTTTACGGCAAGGTCCATGATATAGCCAAAGTAACGAACACGCAATGTCCCGCTTCTCATGGAGATAGCCTTCCCCCATCTTCATGCAGACTAGACAATAAGCATTCCATAGCATTGTCATTTTCATCGGCGTTGTCTGCAACAGTAAGCCCAGCTCGACTCTCCAATTCGAACTCTCGCAGGGCCGCCACCGGAGTGGCTACCCTCCACTCGCTTCAACTTAATGAGGCAGAAATATCGCCCCCCCCATCAGCATTAAGATAGCTGATAATAACGGAAAGAATGGCTTCTGCCTTCGGATTAGTCCAGAAATCAAAGGATATGTGAACTGGAGATTTGGCCTCAAGAAACTGCTTCTTCATCGGCGTCTTTCATATCTCGAAAGACGTGCCAATCCATCTCCTGATCGTATCTCCAGACTCAGGTAGCAGCTCTTCAACCATATGGCTATTCAAGAGAAGCAGAAGCAGACGAGGTGGGGGGGCCCTCCGATGCCGGGAAACGGTATATCGCCATCGATAATCAATCCTAGCAATAGCCCTTTAAATACGTTTACGGAGCTACAGAAATTTATAGGGGTCTTTGGGCAGAAGCGCGTCTTTTGAAATCCGATTACACGCGACCTCTTTGCAATAGGTTCGTCAATATCGGTGGATTCGCTTAATAGCGTTGGGGCTCCTCTAAATATGCGATGACCTCAATTCAAATGAATGGTCGCTGAAGACGTAGCTACAGCTTCAAAGGTGCGAGTCTTCTTTGCTCGATAGGAATGGGAACACAGTTCAAAGATGGTTCTTCTGTTGCTTGCCGGCAGAATCTACCTTGCCAAGGATGATTCCATGGCTTTAGATCCACGAAACCGTGCTTCCTTTTCCTATGTAGCCACTCCTCTTTAATGTATGGTACTGTACATCTTATTCTTACTTCGGATTTAAGGCAGGCCCACTGTAGACATAATGCTAGGAAGGTCGTCAAGAGAAAGATTTAGATTTTGCATGGTCAGTGGAGGTGTTATGAAAAGACACTTCTCTCGCTACTGGAAGCAATGAATTCGGTATTGGCACTAGATTCAATATTAGATTGCGACTGGATTGATTTTAAGCCGTATTGGGTGTCCTTTAAGTAGACTGATAAAAGACAGAAGACGAAGTTATGGAGTGAGAGTCAAGTTGTTCCAGCTAAAAGTCACGATTCCCTAGTATATATATGATATGTACGATATATATATATATATATATCATTCGGTGGTGACTTATTACGAGAAGTCGTGTTGAATGAAGAGAGACATGAGACATTACCATTCGACCAACCGAACCATTGATAAATACCTAGATGTAACCTAAAATACATCATGTAATATGGTAACTATTAATACCTGGTTAAACATGGGCCAAGGATACAGCTAACAGCCAATAAATATGTCCCCTTCGATCCGTAGTTTTAACTTAGTTATCTGTTAAATACATCTGATTTGTTTATTTGTTTGGTGAAAAAAAAAAAAAAGGCTACGCTGGAGACTGTACAGGCGTCGCTTACTAACCGCCTGGGGGTTGCCAGGTTTGGCTTAGTAGCTCCCTATTGCATTTGGTGTCAACCTTTCTTTTCTCATCCATTCTCTAGACCCATATACAAGACGAAGAACTTGAGACATGCCCTGAAACAGCCATTTTATCATATTGTTCCGAAAAATCCCAATAAAGAGGTGGAACTGCAGGTCCTTTTAATTTATCGGTGAGAAGTTTACCGAAGGGCGCATGGAGCAACTGTTTCTGGTTGACTCGCGATCGGCTATGATATAGCTACAAAGTGCCGGATCCACATATAGTGATGAAACAAAGCAGGTGTTAGTGAGGGCCGTTTACAGGCATCGGGGGATAAGCCGCAGTTTTCACACTCACACGTGGGCAACTTCTGCGCGACTTTCAGGCACAGGAGGTTGCACGGCACCTCTCCCTGGCCGAATCTGTGACAGCACCTTACTGCCTAATAACCATAAAGCCATCCCCGCGTCATCCACAGAGAGCCTGAGAATGTCGGACAAGCACTTATGATGCCTAATCGGAAACGGCTTGTGTTGGGGATGACGCCGGGTATACTCTATGTGCTCCGCCGAAGCTGATTGCGGGAGCTTTGTAGGAGGCTGGCTGTGTGGGGATTAATAAGTTTGTGGACGAGATGCTCGAGGGCCTGATCAACCCCGCGAGACACAGACCCGAGAGAGCTATGGAGAACTTTGTGACCAGTTCGACCGTCGCCTGTATGTATGTATCCGGCTATTGTTACTAGAAATGGCTGCAGACATTACGATGACCAGCTAGCTAGCCACTTCACTAAGCCGAGAGTTTTTGGGCCAATGCCTTTGGTGTAACCGAGGTCCTTTCTATCGCAGTTGCCAAGCCCTACAGCATGGGACACCCAGGTTGAGATTAAATGTGAGCCCTGTCGATCCCGAAACACTCTGCGTCTATTCTCACAGTCGACCATAGACCTATATGCAGGGCAAAGAGTCGACCACTTCACATTATATTTCAATCACTGCTCTGCCGGCCGGACCTATCAATACTGAAGGCGATCTACTTTTTACCTATGTATCATATAGCAGCCCTACCTGTCGAGGAATCGGTCGGCTTTTTCTCACTCCAGCCTATAGCCGTCACAGCCAAGACCTACTATATAGTCTAGGTCCAAAATATACGTGATACTAGGGCGTGTGAGCATCATCTGTTCGGCGACCCTATAGCCGTAGGAAACTCGAAACAACTTCGCAACCAGACGTCGCCCTGAAAATCGGTTCAAAGTACCTAGAAAACCATGCTCTATGATTCTATATGGTATAACAAAGAATGATTGGGAAATGGCTGCTTAGGAGGCGCTGAAAAGTAATAGTAAATCTGTGGGATCCCCCTAGGGCTAGGTTTCAGAGGACCTTGTATAGACTCCTACGATTTTCAACAAACGATTCCCTTGTTAGAACTAAGTTGGTTAAGGAAGATGAGAGGGATTTCTTTGGCTCCGCAGCCTAGGAGAGCGATATTCTCATAGTCGGCTCACACTTACCGTTTCTGATGTCTGGGCGAATCTCGAAACAAACGTACGTTGGAATGTCGGGCCGGTAGAGAGATAAAAATAGCACCAGCGGATTCAGCAGGGGCAACTCTATAATTGAATACCATATCTTGTCATTTGGTTGAGATGTGGTGGGAGGTACAAGTTAAAAATATCGAGCAGATCATGGGCTTTTTTGGGTCTGAAAATTTCACGCACGCTAACAAACTCTGCATTTTTGGTTGTCCGGGAGATGGACTTGAACATCAGGCGATGATCTAATAATATTATTATACTATGTACCCATCGTTTGTTTCTATATCAAAAAGAGAGTTTCACGACATTCACTTTTCACTTTGGTTGATCATACCCCGCTTGGTCTCAAGGTAGGTTTGCATTTGGTTGCATTTGAGCGGGTCCATTGAAATCAATTCCGCAGCTACTTGAAAAGCGCAGTCATGTGAACGACACAGGCAGGTAATACCTTAATTATCCACCAGCTTGGCCGCTTGGCGGTGGGGCTCTAGCTTACAACTCGCTTTGATCACGCGCATCGATAAATAGAATAGCGAACGTTTACATTCATAATAATAACCCACCCTCTGCTCTAACAGGGAATCGAAAAATAATGTGTATGGGTCAACAATATCTAATTACTACTAGAAATAAATTAATATAGTACATACACTTAGACCTAAGACAACAAGTACTCTATGCAATGTACTTTTCCGATAATCGATTCCCTTCTTAATGCTTCTTTGAACTTTCGATTGGTTTGTGGCTATTATTGTTAAGTATCAATCAATTGCCAAGCTAACAGGATTATTAGCAAATTTAATATATGAAATTATACGGAGCAAATTATCTGCTGCTTTCAACATCCCAACTCTCTCACGCGATACCCATGCCTTTCTGTGAAAGAGTACCAATTCAAGAGGGGGAATTATTAGCTTCTGACAAAAGCACGGATTACAAGCTCAGCTCTGTGGAAGTATCCTGAAAATCGACTTGGGAGATAATGATGTCGACAAATGAAAGGGAGCTGATGATCAACATTGTGCAGTAAGTGTTAATTCCAATAATCGGCTGCGCAGGGATTCCCGAGCCTTAAAGGCAGGTAGGTGTGTTTTCACCGGTCAAGCTTTCAGAAACATTAGGCCTTAAGGTAAATAACATAGGTAAGACTGAGTGTAAAGGATCAGAAGCATTTGGATTGGAATGCCTGGAAGGATTTCGCACACAGGAATATGCTCTTTTAGAAAACAGCTGATCATATATCGGGGCTCCCGCCCGTAAGGACCGCCATCTGCGGCGGGAATCTCTTCGAGTTTCTTCATACGGGTACTACCTATCATCATATCTATGAAAGATGACTCCACCTTTGTCAGTACTAAGGTACGATATACGTTATATTAGATAGTTCGAAGTTGAGCTTAGTTCATTGGTCTTCCTCGAAGAGCCCGAGCTTAACCGATTTCGTACTCATGCCTATCAACAGTTGTCTCCGATTCGACTCTCGTACGTACGTACTATATATATAAGCACAGGTCGTAGAGCCCTAGCAGGCTTCGATGACCATATAGTAAACTTTCCCACGCCAGATTCTTTAGAGAAATTACAGTTTTCTTATACAAGTCGTGCATATTTTAGAGCGGGATTCTGCTTAATAGGGGCTCTGTGCAATTAGTGTATGGGACAGAAGGGTTCTGGGTTTGCCACTTGGTTTCAACTGTTGGAAGGCTCAAGAAAATCGATGCTTGACCCTGGAGTGTGGCCCTCTCAGCATACTATATTAGCGCATGAGGTCATATCTTGATCGTTGACAATCATGAAAATTTCGGTTCGTTTTTTATAACTTAAGCAAGATAAATCTACATACACGTATAGAGAGAAGAAGAAAAACTATCCATTGATTCAATGAAATAGGAATCTTGTTCACATCCCTCTCTCTCTTCTGAACGGTGCACCTCAAATCCCCTACCTCCCTCCTCCTTTAAAGTAGCTGAGCTAAAGCAATAAGGCATTGACTTCATCGCTCACATGTTCCGATATCGAACGAACTATTACGTGCGCTTACATTTCTAGTTTGATAGAATCGCTCGGTTTCTTTCAAATATAGCAAATCATTATTGATAACTTCATAAATGATTCCGACTTTACCATTATTTTACCGGCGTTCCCGATTTTATCACTTCTTGGTCTGCCAACCCGCTCTCCGCCTGCCGAACCTTCTTAGCGTCGGCATAGATTCGAAAGATGAATCGTATAAGACGGGGAGTAACGACTAACTATAAAAAAAAAAAAACAACCCTTTTAGTTTGGTTCTTATGCTCTACTGACGCTATGCTCTTAGTATGTACCATATATTTTGTGATGTATATATAGTATAGTTATATAGAATGGTGGAGAGTCCTTTTCATCTGGAAAGGGAAATTAACCTCAAAATCTATATTCTCACGAAGATTCTTTCTCTCTTTCGTTTATCTACTTGACTGGTCCCTATTCTTGGATTTGTTTAAGCCTAAAAAAAAAAAATATAAAAAATAAAAGCATTTATGATCTCTTCCCATACACAATGCTTACCTTGGTCCTTCTACTGGTTGTCACTTCTGTCAACGCTTGGGGTTTGAATTGCCAGGGGAGTTCAAATTGCCACACGGGAGGTAGATTCGACATTAACGATTATGTTGATGTTGTTTCGTACATCAATAAAAGCCGTCATTATGCAAACGGGGAACACGTTATCTGCTTTGAACATACCGCGGTAATCAATACATGTGCCTTTCTACAAGGCGCTTCTGGTGGTTCAACGGGGGCACACGTTCAGAAAATGGTATCCGACCTACGAGACCACGGGTGCCCACTGTGTGGAAGCGTGCCAATCAAACTCCACCAGGGAGTCAATAATTTCAAGGATGGGGGGTTGACGATTAACTATGTGACCAACGCTCAGTCGTGCAGTAACTGGCTGTGTGGAGAGCCTCCGCCTTAAAAAGGTATGCTTCACCGGTCAAGTCAAGTTGGTGAGGTTCTTTGAGGTAACGAGAATTCCGCAGCACAGGCTAATAAAGCGCACTCTCACTGCTGCTGGGGATCAGAAGCACCGGGGATTACACATCGGGGCGGGAATGTCAGAATACATCATATCAATGGATTTTCAAACATCTATCTGGTCATCACTGAGATCCATATTTCGGCTTCCTTCCTATGAGATAGGTCACTGAAAAGCATAAGCATGCCATTTGACAAATTCCTTCTTTGTATACCATTGAAATAATAAAGCGGGCTTTACCTAGCTTTCACGCTCAAGCCTTTTCGTCGTACGACATCTATCTACTACCATCAAACAATTCCGTGGCTTGTTTGTTTCTTTCTGTAAGCAGCTCAGAATCGTAATGGAGAACCCAGACAGCAACGAACAAAAAGAGGGTTGCAATTTTAGTTTTGATTTCTCAACTTGAGGCTCTAGGGCTGTCAATTAAAAAAAAAAAAAAAAAAAAAACCTTTTTCTAATCAAAGAGCTATTGAATCTAACACCTTTGAATACCTAGTCAACATTATTGACGATTGTCTCCAGGCCTGTGAGGCAACACACATTCGTTGAATCGTGACATAAGACTACTAACTAAGTAACATGCGGCCAAGCAACCTATGCTTACAGTTCGGTCATTGCGAGGCAAAGATGGACCAGAAGTTGGGGAGCTGACGCGGCCAACCGACCATGCGTAACTATGATATGGTGGGGACATCTTATACCGGGGCAGTTATGCCTCAACAACGATGGTAACCCCGCCATAAAGAGCTCCATCATCGGTCAGAGGCTTTCGAGCTTTGCTAACTTGTTCAAGGATAAAGGTTTTTTTTTCGAACTGGGAGTGGAAAATTTCCCAGTCCGAATCCTGAGAAATCCGACTTGGCTGTCTCGGCACCCATCGAGTCATCAGAGCACTAGATGACCAGAAACAAAATTCCCCCGGATTGAGAGTGACTCCTGTGTATATCGGCCTTTGACACCTGTCTTTAATTTCCGATGCCACAACTCGACTGGGTTTGTTGTTGAAGCCTGAAGCACAAAGTTATTAGTAGATTAATGAAGAAATACTAAACGGTACAGTAGTACTTGTTGTGAGGAGAGGCACGGAATCATGAACATATAGTGTGCCTGCTTTAAGCAAATTCGTGAAAAAAAAAAAAAAAAAGGGCACATGGTACCTAGGAGCCACATTCATCCCAAACTATTAGCATATATAAAAAAGGCCGGTGGAATAAAATCAGGTTATTGTCCTGGATAGGCTAGCACTAGCCACAAAGCCATGGATCATAGCTTTGGCTTCACCATCTAGAACAATCTCACCATTCTTTTTCATGGGTATTGTGTAGTAGAGTCCATCAACGTGAGGACTCCACGCTCTCGAAGAGTATCGAACTCTGACGTAGGCACCTGCGGCCGCGTTTATGATTGCTACTGGCGAAAACGACCCAGGTTTCAACCCACAGCTTAAGACTGGTCTTGTCTAAGTCAATTAGGCCATGGTTATGGGTGCCATCCATGATGGACATCGAGCAGTTTGCCATGAACCTCCGTCAGTCTTACCGGGCACCCAAAAGCATTACGGATATCCTTTCTTCGCCCGCCTTTACTAAGTGAAGTGCCCGCCTTGGTCTTGTAAAGACGACATTTCCAGTGGATACGACCTGTCTGCTTCCACTTTGAGGAGTAGGAGTAGGCATTATTATGTCTTGTCTAAAGATTAGTCATGAATGGCCAGGAGCATTGCCATTGCTCGGGAGACAGCGTTACGGTTTTAAAGCCGTCGTTGTCAAGATCTGCGGAACCTGTGAAGATAGCTCCGTTACTGGTGGCATCGAAATTCCGAGATTTGGCGGTTCCGGTGTGATACTGGGGGACTGCAGAATCGCTCAGGCCGCTGTGTCCCACGCAGCTTCTGCGGCTCCTCCCCATACATAGCAATTTCCCAACCATTTCGGTATCAGGAAAGTCGGTTTCTCCAGCTGCGGTAGGAATGGGGGAAGTTATTGGTGACAGAGTTCTACATTCATAATCAAAATTGTTAGCTATCGTTTCCCCTCATCTTGAAAAATCCCATCCTTACTTACCTTGATCGAGATTAAATGACTGGCAAAGCCTGCAGCAGAACCTATCCGTAAAAGATTAAACACGTCAATTCTCCCAGGGATTACCATACAATAGAGGTGGCCAAGAGACCGATCGGAGTAACAGAGAGATATATACATCCCCCTGATTACCCCTGTAATTACACAATTCCTATTTTGAGAATCTAAAATACCATACATGCGCTAATCACTTTTCCTGTAATTATAAATGAGAGATTCTAGGCCTGGATAGCGTCCCCTATATCGAAGTAGATGGATCAGCCATTTCATGTTTTCGATAAACTGTACCAATTGAAGCAAGGAAGCTGGGGATGATAACAAGGTTGGGCACTGGTAATAATATCTTGCCTTCATCTTGATGATTTACGGCGTGTCTGCTGACACTGTATATATACACGACCACTCGGATCAAATATCACATATACGTTGACAACTAGATAAGTCATGTGCTGACACAATTCAAAATATGGTCGCGCGAGGGAGCACATAAACTCAAGCAACAGCCCTCAGCCTTCTACTCAGGTTCTCCATTTCACCGATAATACCACCACCCGCCAGACTCCATTTCTCGCCAACTAGCTCCTCCGTCACTTTCTGGCGAAGGAGGCCGCTACGGGCAAAATATTCCATCAATCCTCTCGCCTCGTCTCGGGTGAGTCCGCCCAGGGTCTGGATTTCGAGGGGACCCTCGTTAGAGAATTTCCTTTCAGAGGCACTGTTGAAAAGCTCGAGGACACGCTCATCGGGCCTCGCGTACGGATTCGCATGAGGGAATGCCGGGGATGAGGGATCAACGCCTCCTTGGCGGGCTGCGAGCTGCTCCAGGGCGGTATCGAGAGTGTGGACAGTCGGGCTATTGGATTCGGACGTGGAATACAGGAGGAAACCGCCATTGGCTAATGCCGGCCTCGCTTCCCCCGGCCGGAGGAGGGAGAGGAAGTGCTTGACAAAGACCAGGTCGTGCGCGTGGATGGGTTCGAACTGGGCGCTACGATATTTGGAGTCCATCATCCAGTGGGCGAGACCATCAACAGTGACCACCATTGGCGGGCGAGGTTTGAACGGGACTTGAGAGCCGGCGCCTTGTACCGGTTCGGTTGCAGTGAGCTCGGTCCACAATGCCTGGAACACTGGCCAAGCGATAGAGGAATCGCGCACGCCAATTCGAGCGAGATCTTCAAGAGACATCTCGGGTCGCAAAGGCACTTTCAGTGCTGGATGATTCCGAGAAAGGCGAAGGTCAGAGAGAACATCTTTATTAGAGATGGCTATGCGGGATAACAGGGCCGCAGTGGCGTCATTCTGAACATATTGAGTTGGGGTTGAATCCCCAAGAGGCGCATAAGCAGTATGGGCAATCACAAGATCCTGTGCTATGATTCGGAGAGTCAATATCGAGTCAATGAACAGTTCGGTCACGGCTCACCCTCAGGTACGTTAATGACGATCCAGTTATTCAAGAAACCCATGGCCATGGCCTGGAGCAGATGCACGCTCTTCCCTGAGCCCCTTGTGCCTGTGATAATCCTTTTTATGGATTTCCCTTTCTCTTCGCCAGAGCCGACGACCTCAAACAACCTCCCCATCTCCAGTGTCTCACGTCTCATGACGGTTCCCGGCCGGCGGAACAAAAACCAGCCCTGCGATGATTTGAACGCCTGGGAGGCTTTCAATTGATTGAGCATTTGCACCGGTAGCCCAAGCACGGAGCCACGTAGTCGTGAGTCGATCATCGTCTCTGCTGACAAGTCCTGCATGCCCGGGATCTCTAAGGCGTTGGAATTGCTGAGGACGATCCGTTTCCGAAGAGCTTTACGCTCCCCAACAGCTGGCGGCCGTGGCCTTTCCACTGGCTTCTTCCTCCTCATCCTAGCCGACGTGGACTCACGATACTTGGAACTCGAACTCTCCATGGCGTTAGATTTCTTCTTTAATGGATTTGCGTACCTCAAGGACGACGTGTGGAAGGATACGATTGAGGTGGGCCATGACGACCACGGATGGGATTGCACGGCTCGAGACACTTGACAAAACCTCGAAAGGCAGCCCCAGCAGCAATGGGAAACCATCATCCCGGAGGGAAGCTCAATGAGGCGTACTGTAACTATGTGTAAACCTGTAAACCCGTCAAATGAGAAGGAAGACAGTTCCCTGACATGTACTAAAACTATGTACAGTAGTACATGTATACACACATGCACGTCACATGCACGTGGAGCCAAACCGTTCTGGGTTGCTAAGAGGTGGTCCATGGGCTGGCTTCTTGGCATTGCCCTTTGTAACTTGATTAATAATTGTCTAAAATTAGTCACCATTTAGAGCTCTTCATCTCTACACTGAAACAGAATGAGTGGTCTGGAATGATAAGGTGTCGGATTCCGTAGACGGTGTAGCTTGCTTTCGTTGCTCATCGGCGCCAAGGAGACGATTCAGACTATCTGCATCGATATTGCTACGAGTACACGGTCATGAGATGAATCAAAAGGGAACAAGTTGGTATTCGATGATACTAGCTAGCTTGCTCAGGTAGAGGAAGTAGAAATACAGGATGTAGCGGTAGGGAATAAAATAAGGCCTTCCTTCGTTTGATGAGTTGGCGCCTGACTGCTAACAGCCCTCAACATTTATTTATTATCATGGAATATGTCGACGGAACGTATTTAACCAGACTCTTGATGGCCAGGGGAAGGAAATACCGAATCCAGATATCGATGAGTCGATGACACAATCCTGAACATTGAGTGCCTCCAGAGAGCAGACTTCGTGTTTCAGCTCTATGACCTCGACTTTACTCACATTGGGGGAGATGGTCTGTCGCTAGGAGACTCTGGACGTATAATATGGATGAACTGGCAACATCGCTCTCCCCCTGACCGTTTTGAATCTGTAAATGAATTTTTCGCCGATCGAGCAGGCGGTATATCGCATGAAACCACTAATAGCGAAAAACCATACCAACAATAATGGCCCCTTTAAGCTTTTCTGTACCGACCTACGGCCTCCTGTCAATCTTCTGTAAACAGAAATACACTCCGCATTACCGCAGTTCCTGTTCTTGTTACAAATGCTATGCCGGCCCAGTTTGCATATGATCTCCTGTGGTGGCTAATGTTGGTAGGACCAGATAGGTGGTTAGAGCAGCCACGCACTGGAAGAATGATTGAAGTAGTCTTTACATGCAATAGAAGCTAAGAAGGGTAAGGATGTACAAGTCTTTCCAACTAATGTGTAGATCATGATTATGGGATAGCGGAAAATTCTGGTTTAACTTCGCGGCGGGGAGATGTAGATGTAATATTTTATGCTTCTCTAGAAATGCTAACATCGATGTACTAGAATGATGAAGATACAAGCAAAGCTCCACTCATCCGCGTAGGTGAAGATGCAGCAATATGATGAGGGGATCGCCTCGTCATGTGAAAGATAACGAGCCTTTGAAAGATAACGGTGACCTTGACAATATCAAGGTCTAACGGTTTCGTCACTTGATTAAATATCTATTTCTTTGCGGCGGTTTTTAGGGCTTCTCTAAGATTCATATCAACTTGCAGCGCGGGGAAGTGTATGATACCAACCCGCAAAGCGGATCACACGAACGGCTAACTGAATGTTCTAACGCTAGCATTAGTCATACAACGCATGCCTGCCCTAACTATCACATATCCAAAAAAAAAAAAAAAAAAAAAAACCAGTTGTAGTCAATTCATCAATCCCCAACGATGTCTCCTATAGATGCAGCAGATACTGGCCCTTCCATATCTAATCTAAAACCCAAATTGGAAAGACTGTAAGCTTCAACTCGGGCTAACGGACAGACGAAAGCTAAAACTTCATGTACTTATCATAGTCCCATCACCGTCTCCAAACCAACTCCCTACACATTTGACCTAGGCCACCTCCTCGTCCAAGACCCGAATCCTCTCCTCTCCTCTTCCTCTTCTCTTCTGAACGATGCCCTCAAAGCCACCGCCCGTGATGGCGCACAATGCTTACTAAACCAGCTGCTGACCACCTGCCCGATCACATCCTCCCCGGAGTCCGGGGTGCTATTAACACTGCCGGCTCCGGACCTTATCCTGCCGCGACACAAACCGCTTCCGACGCCAAAAGCTCCGACGAAATGGGAGCTCTTCGCGCGGAAGAAAGGGATCGGCAAATACAGTAGAAAGGCCGGCGGGTCGCTGGCGGACAAGGAGCGCCGGAAGAAGCTCGTTTATGACGAGACGACGGGTGAATGGGTGCCCCGCTGGGGATACCAGGGAAAGAACAAGGCCAACGAGACAGACTGGCTCGTCGAGGTACCTGAGAAGGACTGGAATCGCGAGGAGTTCGGTACCAGCGTCCGTGGAATGAGCCGGGCGGAGCGGATTCAGAGAATACGGCGGGATGGGAGGAAGACAAGAGCAAACGAGCGGCGGACGCGGAAATTGGACGCTTGACCGCAAACTCCTTCTAGGGGATCATATTTGTAGGAATCAGTCTATATATGTCTCTTTTCAAGGCACACTGTGCTTTTAAGGCGTGTTCTTTCCGTCCGGCAGTTTTTACGGTTTGCTCATGTTTGTACAGTATGACGGTCATGACCTTCTGCCAATATCCTATATTAATGCGTGTATCTGGGGGTCTTACTTTGCGCGGGTTCTAGAATGAGCTTCAATTTTGCCTGTTAATGTTTTTCCCCCTTCACATTATCTGTGCTATTGTACATGATTTTATTAAGAATGAGTTGAGCCCGGATAGAGCATGAGCGCTGACAAATCAGGGAAGAAGCTGTTATCCCTCGAGACACACGTTGAGAACGAAGTGGAGAGACTCCAGGTTCACCTCCACATTGTATCCTAAATGGCTGGAATGGACGGGATGACGGCCGCCCAGTGATATATCGAGCTTGCCCCGTGAAACCGCTGATATCACTCCCCCTTCTCTTTCTTGTCATCCTTATTCGAGGCACCCCAAAGTCCGAACCTACCACCTTGGCCTTCGCCCTCTGAGGTTTGAGAACGCTCCTCTCTCTCCCTCTTTCGTTGTTCACGGGCTCGGAGCTTCTCCTCCTTATACTCCTCCCATGAAGCCAGTGCTTCTTGGTCCGGGTGTTTTTCTTCCGGCACACCATCTAACTGCTTCTTTTGATCTTCCACGTTCCCCGGTAATTTCGGAGGCATAGACTTCCCGGAGGGCGATGGGGACAGGGGAAAGGACGGTTGCACTGCATTTTCGCCGGGAATAGAACGGCATGCAACGCGGAATGCCCATTCGACGGCTTCTTTGACCGGTTCGTCGAAGATGTATGGGAGCAATGGAACCACCGCGAGACCCAGCTGCACAGCATGGATTAGCTAACCGGGTGCGGAGCTCGGTGCAGCAATGTCAACAAGATATTTTCCAAGCACTCACCCCAATCGGCCCCCATGTGCGCACCCGTGGATTCTTCGTCTCCTTCAGGGCCCGGCCCGAATACTTCACAACAGAGTGGATCGTGAACGCAGGTAGTGCCATGCTGGCCAGGCTCTGGAACACCGCACGCTTTGCCATAACCACCCGGTAGTCTTCTATCAAAGGAATGCATGTCATTCGCCAAGGCACTATGTCCCCGTCGCCACTGTCTTCCTGCAAGTTTGGGTCGTGGGTATGATATGAAGAATTGGATGACAGAGGCCCGGAAATGTTGCCCGTGGTCATACCCCTTAGGATGTGTACCGGTATCAAATTGGTCGCATTTTTATACGACTCGCCTGGTGGTGCGAGAATGTGACGATTTCGAAGATAGGCTTTGTACCCTTCGTGAGCGACATCGCCGAGAATGTATGCCCAGGACACGGCATATGCACTGCGCACTATCCACGGATGAGAAACAGGACGAAAGGATTCACCTATGTCGGAGGTGTAGGCGACATAGCGGTGGGCGGAAAGCATCAGCGTCCGGATTCGGTTGGCGTAGCCCGCATATCGATAGGACGTGTCGGTGGAGTCAACCGAGCTGTTGTCGTGTCATTAGTATAGCTTCAGCGGAATCTCCTAACGTCAAATCCAGAAGAGATATTCAGGTCTTCTCTGTTTGCTATTGCGAGCGCCTAGCTTCCTAAGGGCAGGACTGACTTTGGCAAGGGGATCGACCACTGTATCAAGAGCCAACGTACTATTGGGAATACAGCTCATCAAAGTCATCATCCCGGTCGACCAGCCGCTGCAGTCTCTGGGGTAGCTTCTCGTCGGAGGGCTGCTTGGTGAAGTCAGGACGAGGTTGATTGCGAGTGTGTTCGACGCCGTTATCGTCATCGGATCGGCGGGTACCCCAGATCATCGTGAAAGATAAGGAACTCGATAAAGGAATAAGATGATAAGTCTAGTGTGGTTAGTACATATGATTATCGAGCATGCCCCCTCTTCGGTTCCAGAGGCTCGGTTGGAAATGAGGGAGAGCAAAGAATGCCCAGTTCATGTATGTAATGGGCTAATGATAAGAATGACTGCTGAACTCGATTAAAAATGACAGAGCCGAGCTCACGAGAAGACATCGAAGTTCTGATTCTTTCTGAATTAATAATTAATACTAGATACTAGTACGTTGGTGAACTCTACCTCGGGAAGCTCCAAGTCGGGAAGAAGACGAAAACAGCCGGAAACATTCGTGGAGAATATGTACCTCCATCTACCACCCTCGATATATATTATTATATGTACGATCGAGTATCATTCTACTTGATGTGTGTACTTCCATGTAGCGCTACTATCATATGATATCACGGTGATGGGTACGATGTACGCTAGAGAACTCCTATCATAGTTAGTACCTCGATCATACTACTACATACTACTCTAGTAGGGTTAGGAGGGAATGGAGTAACTTACAAAAATACGTTCCAGGTTAGGTATAACTACAATATAACTATGGGAGAAAACCGCCGGCAGGGTTGTCATATGACTTAGTCGTGCTAGCGTCTTGGCATCGATGATCGGATCCGGCGTTTGAAAGAGACAAACACTCCGGCAGTTCATGCAAGCGAACAGAAATGAATCTCCGAGAGAAGAAAAGTTCAAGAGTGAAGAAGCTGTCATCAAGCTGAAAGGGGCCACGAGATGACTACTTTCTATCCGAAATCGCACTGAGAGCTCAGCCATATCGAATATCACTATTCTACACTTTGAGAGAAATGCCCTGCGAGGATATATATATGTACTACCAGTAGTTTTTCGGAGCCACGATGAGAAAAAACTTCTGTAAAGCCTTGACTTGTTTGCTGAGCGCCAAGGCGGACCAATCAAACAAGTCACCGAATTTGTTGGCAAACGATATGACAACTGTCTCTATAATGTCTTGGACCCCCACTTGACCAGTCAGGGTATAGAGACATCGCTTGATAGAATCCCCTTCATTTACGGATGGGCGTGGTTGAATTTCATGGAACACTTTCAAGGACGTTTTCCCTTGGAGCGTGTTTGTCGAGCGTGACTCCATGATATATATGCATGTATACAGTACAAGCTGGCAGCTTCAAGTTGTCGGAGCGATGGTACGACTCCTGATCGGTACACCCCTTGATTGCAAAGCCAAACTGCCGTTCTTTAGAAACAGCTGTTTCATTTAATATATCTGAAGCCCTGTTGTGATGCGAAATGGGAAATGGATGCAATGCTGCCCAGCTGTTACAAGGATTTTGAATGGCCAAGTCAAACAAAGCGACGCTTACAAAAACAGGCTCCACGGGAAAAAACCTCAAGAGGTTTCCATGAAACTCAACAATGCCTGTCCGTAAATGAAGAGGATCCTATCGGGTGACGTCTGGATCAGTTATCTCGAAGCCTTCACCATTAGCATGCTCCGCACCAAAGGAACCCCTAGGACAACATTAATACAAGATGTTTCTTGTTCAACCTCTACCAGAAGACATGTTCTACATATGGGGTTACGGATGAGGATTAATACAACATGGATGAAAGGGGCTTAGTGTTAGGGATGAAGATGGAAATGGAACTATCCAATCCCAGTATAGGCAAGCTAAGAAAGTGGATGAGTTTGTAGCGAACTTTCTTCAGCTGGTAACTGTTATACTTTCTCAAGAGTCAGAGAACTCGCTAACAAAAACAGCCTTTAGAATCTTGGTAATAAGCTTGTTGTATTATAAAGGCAAAAGATAAGTGAATCACCAAACCCAAAAAGAACTACGGTGACGCCCACGTTTTAATAGTTAGCCGCCTGCTTGGGAAGAATCAAGAGAAGGAGCAGACTATCGTATGAAAAATGAGGCAAGGAATGCCGGCCGCTCTTCGGGGTTTGTATCCCTTTGCTAAGAATGTTCGGAAGGGGCATTTGAGTATGCGAATATGGCATTAGTTTTCAGCTATGATACACATTTGCGTAACCTTGCATCCGGTTCTTACCATTGATGGCAAGATCTTTCATGTAATTAATGGTCACCAGCCAGACTAAAGTTGGATCCATCATCTGATCAACTCTTTGGCTTGTTATACGCAATCATCGTATGGCTGCATAGTACTGTTTTGTGTTGGCGTTTGTTCTAAGGATAGCTCTACATGTGCGTTAACAGGGGGGCCACTTGCTAGAGCGATATCGATGATAAGTACATATGATCACTGATCGATACAGCGCCACTAAAAGGGTTTCATGCTAGTACTCTTCATTTAATTAAAGCCATATTGTGACGCAGAACATATGGAAAGCCAGTCGACAAAGCTCAAGCTACATGTCATTCGGAGATTTTGAAGTGGCTGGCCAGAAGGTTAACAAGTATAAGGTATAGTACTGCGCCTTCACGGTTCAAAATCTTCCCACCCCCATATTATTAAACTTCCCTTCTTTTTAAGTGTTCTAACTCTTCAAACATGCCCTGGGAGAGTAAGTAACTATGAAATATTCTGAAGGCGCCATTCTTTCTTTATCATACATAGATCCGATTAGATTATATAAAATAATTTTGTGTGGGTGAGGTGGTTGAAACCTTCTTGGCGCTTTTCTAGTAGAAATAACATCTAATCTGAACTACTTACATGAGTATTTTGGAGGAGAGAATACTAGTATCTAGGATGGATCGAATCAATACTTCGGCGACAGGGCTAAACGAGCACGTCAAACATGGCATCGCAGGATCGGTGACTCCATCTCAGTGGATCCAACAGGGGTGCTCAACTACATCAATGCCTCTCCGTATTCACTGAATACTTGGCTCCATTTTCCCTTTGCGCCTGCAAGAAAAGTATCAGTTAGACAGAATCAACAGCCAGAAAACGAGGATTTGACCAATTTCGAAGATCGTTCCTGGGGAATCGGACTAACAGTCGAGAGTACTGAACATTCGTAACCGCACAAATTGGAGTCCAGGATTGGTAAGGGTCTTCTCCCTAAAAAGTCTGCAATTTTACCGTATCTAGTCATCTTCATGAATCACAAAGGTAATAATACCTTAGTGACGGAAATGCCCTTCTCCTGAGCTCTCATTTAGTTCATCCAACGGGGTAGCCGTCCGATTTTCCCAATAATTATCCCCCAAGCTCCTCGATAGCTAGCCGGTCGAATCTTAAGTAGAAATCGGTCCGTAAGCTAGCTTGATTCTTGGAATCTACATCTTGAAACTGAGGCTTACCTTCATCGCAGTGTCGATGATCTTGGAATCATACTACGGATTCAGGGGCGGATCTCCCGATTCAATTCTCAAGGTAAACATCGGCGGCACCGAGAAGACCCATCGTTGGGGCTATAAGTCAAGAACATGGGGCTCGTCAGCGAAGACGCAATGCTAAGATCTTGCAGAGAGGGTACTATATAACTGATAAGTCGTATGAGAGTGATTGATTGTTTTAGCAGCCGGTTATCATGGTTTTAAGTTGAGCAGTAGTACCTTCTCCGGTTTAGCCTTTGAAATTCATAGCACCTTAACTATGGAAAGTCTGATAGATGAGCTTTATCCTGTTAGTCCTTCCTTAAGTTTCCCCGTGTGTATAATTGCATTGAATACTTTGGGGCCATTTTATAAGATATGGAAGGGAGAATGAGTGGTGATTACAATATAATGGTTTATGTACGTTGCCAGCTGGCGCGATGTTGCCAGGAACACTATTCTATGGTATATGTATATCAACTACATGAAGAATATCAGCAGGGGTAGGGTACGAAGCTGACCAACGGAAAAGGCTAACATCCCATTACTTAAAGACACATGTATCTCTTTGATGATGACCGATGATGGGATTTTTTTACTCTTCTCCAACCAGTTAGCACAACCTATGCATATTTTAGAATCACGGACAGGCATCATCGGGCCTTGTCAAGTCAAGGTCTATGGTTTAAGCATATTACGGTATGCATTACACACATGTACATAGGGAGCAGTACATATTTCATCTTCCCTAGATACATACATATAAAGATACTGATAAGCAAATTTCGACTTTATTATTCCCTAGAGTCCCTTCCCTTACCGGTTGTACCAACCCATGAACATTCTGTTTTTCTTCCGCCTTTCGAGGTTTGTAATTGATTGGAGAGCTGATCTTTCTCCCACGGGCTCCCTATGAAAAAGTGCCACAAGCTTGGCTACAAGCAGGTTAATCATAAAGGAAACAATTTCGTGGCAAAGGAAAACGATGATATTGTTTTCACCATGGATAAAATACAGCCGACATGTGTTATGTCAAACCATGGAATACCGTAATTGGATCTCGGGTTGGGTAGTCGCATAGTCCTGCCCTAGAATGATAACGCCGGCAATTCTCCACAGAGAGCAAAGAGTTCTCGCTGATTGCTCTCTTAAACTCTCATAGGTTAGGAATTTGTTTATTTTTAATCTATAAACTGAGTCGCCAAGGCTTCCATATTGAATATTCATTAGCGGAGGGTTTGCAACACCACTCAGCATGGCCATCTAGGCACAGTGGGTGGAGCTTTTGACTTCATCCTCCTGGTATATACGCTATGACTCAAGTGTTATGCAATGGTTTCTTACCGTTATGTATTCTAGTGGTATCAGAACAACTTGAAACGTACCTAGGTACATGGGTACAGAAATCATTTTAACCACATCCGCTACAGCTTAGAAACCGTTTCGGTTTCTTGCATTTCACACAGCTGATTTTCTTTCACCTATACTGCGAGATGGACGTATAAAGTCCAATTACAATGACGAAGCGATATAAACTGTTTTGTACGAAGAGGCGAGGAGGAAGTTGTGGGAAGGTAGCGTGAATGCCTGAAGAGATTTCTTGAAAACTGTTGCGAACATGCGTTGGGCATGCGTTCGACTGGCTTTCCGGCAAAGTGGCTAGGGTCAATTTTTCTGATTAATAAGCCATATTAGGATGTAATACAAATACACGTGACAAATGTCTGATCGACGAGCTCCGCGAGAGATTGAATTGCTTTAGTTTCCCTGCACGTAAAATACCTGTTTTAGGGATTCCCAACAGTACCCATTATTTTGTATATTATACCCAATCAAGAACAATAACACCCTTGTTAAGCAAGCGACGGGCCCGGTTCAGCGTCCGGCCAATACGAAACGCAAAAGTTTTCTATACAAGCGGGGATCCGGTGACGGGAATTGTTAACCAAATAGTGCCAAAAGAATCCAAAAGGGTCTGATAGATGGCCGACTGCAAGGTCCATTACTTGGGTGCCCACAGCCTATTGCAGTGACCGTCCCGGGACGCAGAACCGCAGGAATTGCACAAATGGTACGAGATGTAAAGGGCGCAAGAAGCAAAAAGTCCACAGTGACAAATGCATGCCAAAACGCAACCGTGATAGCTGTGAACTTAGGAAGGAGGGTTGCTGGTGCACCCACTGGAAACGGTTCCGTGCTCGTTGTGATAGGAGATGGAAGGAAGGTTGCCAAGAGTGTGAGAGCTTGCCTCTGAAATGTAGTTCAGCCGGTCAGTTAATCTTTTGCTTCATACAAATGCTAATTAGTAAATCATTCATAGATTGCTGTGCCCGCTGGAAGTTCTTCCCCTACAGCCGGAGTTTGAAGCGCAACAGTGTGAGATAGAAGAGAAGCTGCTGGACGAGGCCCACCGTCAGCGGGTTCTTTTCTACCCCAAGTTCCACAGTCGACTTTAATCATATCGAATACTTCGGTGTCGTGCCAAACGGTATGCAGGGGAGAAACGCGACTACACTACTAATTGGTTCCTTCCGCGTTAGCTCACGTTGGTAATAGGACCATTTCTGCCTGCTTTAATAGTTAGATTTATATTAGCAAGGACTTGCATACGGGTCTAAAGAATGGAAGAATCTCACATCACACTAGAAGATATATCTCCCTGGTGATGGTTGATGAGCAGGGTGACTGCGGAGAGCAAAGGCAGATAAGTCACGTGTAAACATCTGGTCAGTCCAAAATAGGAATAGCACAAGTCTAAACTAGTATAGTACATAAAGTGGGTCAAAAAATTTCCCTCACCAAAATCAAGCGATCTTTAATAACTCGATTCAATCCGCCCTCCTCTACCTTGTGCTTTGCGAAATGGTTGTCCCACCGGACAAACTGGCTGCCGCCACCCCCAGCGCAGGTCTCTTGGCATAGTTTGTTGTTACCCAACAAAACAGACAACACAACCAATTCCTGAGCTTTTCCCCTGTTTCTACCGTATCAATATACTCTTCATCTCATAGCGCTATGCCTGGAAGGCTCCCAGATGACATTCTCCACCGTATTCAAGTCCGCTTAGGCTGCGGCGAGCGTCCAAGTACGATAGCGAAGGCGTGTCTAAGAGGATAATAACACGTATCCGGCTATCTCTTGACCTCTTTGGCCGGCCATACCCTCCTACTACGGTTGTCCTGGGCCGTCCAAGGACTTTACTGCCGGCGCAAGAAATAGTAATACCTGCCTGAACATTGCTTATTGCAGAAATCATATTGTATCTGATAGCTGTTGTATAGCGTTTACTCGAGTTCCTTGACGATAATCCCACCGCGTATCTTGATGAGATGCAGCAGCTTATATTCAATGAATATGAGTCAGAAACCACTATTTCTACGATCTGCAGAACTTTGACTAGAGTAAAATGGTCGAGAAAAGCAGTGCAAGCATGAGCTGCTGAGAGAAGCGAGTCGCTTCGGCTTGCCTGGCAAGGAATCTAGAAATAGTACGATGTGATCAGCTGGTATTCTTAGACGAGTCGGCTTCCCATAAGCGCACTGGTGATAGAAAATATGGATGGTCTAATTTGTCAGCAAGCACGTCCGTACAAGCGGTCCGAAAAGCGGAGCATCCTACCAGCTTTCACCCAGGATGGCTACCTGGACTGGATTGTATTCCAAGGCTCGATTACAAGTGAGCTTTTCATGGACTTTGCGCGGGAAAGAGTCCTTCCGCATTGCTCATCATATCCGGGTCCACGCTCCGTTATTATTTTGGACAATGCGTCAATTCACACAAAAACCCCGAGCTGAGGCAGATATGTGAGGAAAGAGGCGTTTTACCGAAGTTTTTACAGCCATACTCCTGATTTCAATCCAATTGAAAGCACATTCAAAGACCTCAAGGCTTGGATTAAAAGGAACCTGTACTAGCAGCCGATCTCAGTGATTTTGGAAATTTTCTGAACTTTGCGGTTAACCAATGTCGGGGTCCCAACGCGAAACAACATATCCGAAATGCTGGGTATCATGTATCTACCTAAATTAAATACTGGAAGTGGTATTGATAGAACTAGAACTTTGGGGGCGTCGACGCTTAAACTCCGATATCTTCATGCGTATCGAAGCGAGTGTGCCCAGCTTAAACCCGAGCTCCTTCCGGATTTCCTCCGTCATTCCTTTACCATCCCGTAGACATTCTAACTCCCAGTCGTCCCCAATTAGTTTCTCTTTGATATGCCCATACATCTCGACCAATCGAAGAAATCTTCCAAGATGTCTTCGGGGTCCTGAGCGCTGGCTGCCAGCGGGCTTGAACTCGGCGGGTGCCCGGGCGTTCTGGCGTTTGATATCGCTGGTTCATTTGGCAAAGATAAGAGACAAGAAAGGTGCTAAGGGCCGATGTAGTAGATGCCGCAGATGCAGACAGGTTATCCTGCTTTGCTACTGTCTCCAGCTTTTTATGACTTCTATCTCTCCACCTGCAAAGTACGACAACCAATTGCGGGGAGGGTTGTTCAATTATTGAGGACCCATCGTTGACTTCCTTATTCCAGCGCCGAAATAAATCCGATGGCACGGGATAGTGATCAGCAGCAATATCCGGAGCCCCAGACTCCTTGCCTTGCGAGCAAGTTCTACCTCTGTTACGGCAACGCGCATTAATATAAGCCCAGCAGTCAGCGATTCCAGGCATGTGATTCCCGGTTGCTTTCTCGGACTGTAGAACCTGCATGAGATCGCTTAATTGCGCCTGGGTTGCTGTCTGGCGGCCCTAGCTTGAATGTTGCTCGTGTTGACATGGACCTGGGGCTGGGGCTGGGGCCGGAGCTAAAGCTGCTGTTCCTCTAGGTAAAGATTCACCCTTACCGATAATGCGCGCCGCGGCCACTGTTTGTGCCACTCTTCTAAGCAAGTCAACACCGATGATATATCACCGCTAGAGCTAAGCTCCTGGGGAAACTCATTAGCTTGCCTACACTTGTCGTGAGACACGGTAGCCAGTGGGCTCGCCACCCGGAATACTCTAGCTTGCTTGAGATCGGAGAGTATTTTGTCCCTCCAATCTGTGATATTGAGCATCTAGAGTGGTCTGTCTCTCGTAAAGTATCCGGAGCGAGTACCAGGAAGGACTTCCTTGCCACAAAGTGCCTTCCAAGTACTCCGATATTTCAGAGGTGATTCTTTCTCATCCCCCATGTCATCACCTTCTTGTTCTTCACTCCTAAGCGGTCGCGGCGTACTTAAATCCTCCAGATTTTCACCGTTGCCAGATTGCGCTTCTCTATCCATGGTCGATTCCATCCTTTCTATTGGCCTTGGATCAGGCTGGGTAGGAGTCTGACGCTCAAATATAGCTGATAGTTTGATGGTTGAGAAATCGACCTCTTGGAACTCTGTGTTGTAGATGGCTGGGATAGGGAATTGACTCGCTTTCTTGAAGAGGACCGTGTAGCATTTTTCTTTGTGACGCCATTGATGCTAACGGGATATAAGAAGTAATATATTGTGTACATAAAATGTGAAAGGTCAGATGCTTGAAAAGAAGGTGAAAGAGCAAGGGAGGATGAAGCTATTTTTTTTGAGGGCAGTACTCAGGTTGGTGGCGCTATAGTTTGTCCGGTGGGACAACCATTTCGCAAAGCACTATAATATAAATTAAATCGTGACTTCACTTACTAGCATATGCTCTTTGATTTTTACGACTTCTCCAATGTGATTTACGGATGTTGTGATTGTGGTGATTCAACTTTTGTGAGTCGACCTCGGTGGGTCGCTCTTGAATGTCTGTAGGCCTAAGGACACTTAGCCGCGGCGATAGAAAGACCGTACACTGAAACGCTGTCACCTATTTATCCACCATGTAACCTCTCTTGAGTGTCTGGACTAGGTGTGGTAGCTAGCAAGCTTAAGTCTAAGCCCATGGGTAGCCTAGGAATGGAGGTTCCGCACCAACTCCAAGCTTAAAAGTGCACCATCTAGCTAGCACTCTGTGTGTATAAACGTTAGTTAGGCCTCTGGCGTGATGCCTCGTCCGAGGGTCACAGTGAATCATATCAGTGAAGGAATTAAAAGAAAAAAAAAAAAAAGATTTAAACTGGTTTATGTCAGGATTTGTACGTATGGAGGGCCTCGGTGGCCGAACGGTACCTTCTGTTTTTTTACATACACGTAAGGCTTCCTCCGCGTTCACTGGTGACTTTCCCCGCTAACATAAAAATAGTATCGTGGAGTACAGTTATTATGGTCAATTCGCCCCCATCTAACAAATTCATACTACTTACCCTAGCTGAGTTTCCTATGCAAACTTGGATCAACTTTGGCCTATTCTGCATGGTGCTGTGGTGGTATAAAATACTCGTATCCTTTGGCTTGATGATTTCACGACGGTTTCTAAAGACATGCTATGTATCATGAGAGACAGCCAACGACTTGGCCCTTCGGGGCGGATACGTCCCCAAGATGCTTGTTTCTTTCGGAACTTCTGCTGGAATGAGGTTGGTCCAGGTATAAGAATTTCAAGTGAGCTGGTTGGATAATGGTCAGGGACGCATTGACTTCCATGTTACTATTTGGGAAAGGTCGTCCTTAGATACGCTACCCGCGGGAGACGTCTGCCACTCTATTGTTTTATGAGAATCCCACCTTCTCGTCTTAGAATATAAATCGGGGAGATATCCTGCAAAGAGTTTTCGGGGACGTAGTTGCCACACCCATACCATGACTATTCACGATACTATACCAAGAACAGTAGGATTCCCGTCCATTATTAAGATTGCGGAGACAGATAGCGAAGGAGGAAAGTTTGACATCAAGAAGCGTTCTAGTAAGATATCCCTTACAATTCCAATTGTGATGGGGACGAGCTTTGTCAATACAGTTTGGATTTGTCAGATCTCGTGACTTCCGAGAAACAAGACACATCTTCACCAAATTGAAGGATCTGACTGGGTTTTTCATCATTAAGGGATAGGGCCTTCGGGTTTGATGGCGGGGGATATGATTTATTTGGTTTCTCTGAATGTTCACTCAACGGGTTATTCTAGCAGATATTATATGGTTAGATCCTATAGAATATCATTAAGACTAGACGCCCGACAAAGAGCTTGACTTAAGGAATATGGAGTTCACCGTGGTGGAGAGGATCGGATCATATGCTTACCGTTTGAATATTCCACCGGGATCCAGAATATATTCTATATGATGCTCCTACGCTCGGCTGCGACAGATCCCTCTCCAAGCCAGAGACTAGATCTTAGGTTGATAGCTTTTAATGGCCGAGAGAGTGAGTAGTGGCAAAATCGAATAAAGTCTCCGAGAGGCGGTTTTTCAACTGCTCTCTCTGGTCTCCTTTTTTCTTCTACTTTATCCGTTCCTATGATTCCTTGCTCTCTTGAGAACGTTCCTGCTCTGGCGGCCTTCCGCTTATCTACACAATGCTGCTTCCCGTTAGAAGGGCGCTCTATCATCTGGTGGGCCGTTGCTAGCCATCGACTCTGTGGAGAGGGGATAGGAGGAGTTCATCCCGTTGAATGGGACTTTGTGTTCTTCCTCGGCACGGATGAATGAACCTGAATCTGGATATGCCTGGAAATCAGTCATGGAGTCAGGGGACGAATTCTATCATATGATCACTTTAAGCCTATTTTGGGTGGCTTCCCTCAACTTAGGTATTATTACCCCATGCTGCGCGTTTCTCACGGACATTTTGCTCTTACAATATATGTATATAGGATGTTTAATGATCAGGAGTAGAATGGTTTTATTTAGTGGGTCATATTATTAAATAAATTAAAGGGCTGGGTGTGCTTAAATTAGTGGAATTACCTCATATCAACTATTGTAGTGCACGTTACGAAAGGCGGGGGACAACTGGTCTCATAGCGGCGGATCGCCGTTTTGGTAGTTGTTTCAACATAACCTCTGAGTTTCAGGGTTTTAATCCCACTAACTTCCGATCCAACCAAGCCTTTCCGTGTTGTTTTGCCTTGGATACAACCCACGGGCAGGACCTGTGATAGTTCAATGTCCATCGAGTGATACAGACCCGGTTAATGATTCTCCGTTCCCAGGCCCTGTCGTATATTATACATTTTCCCTCGTTCTCGAAATGACAACCCTATCGCGATGCCTTCTTCATCATACTATAGCGGTTCCCTAGCTCTATGTTGCTGTCATGTTATACAACTCAAGCTAATGCCAGGGAATCGCTTAAGCTTCTGCCCGTTGTTGGTGAGCCTGTCTAATCCGCAATTCGAGGTACCGATCACGGAGTTTGTCTGCTCAGTGGTATTGCCAATCAATAGTTTGACTGCCATTGTTCGATTCGAGCAGGCCAACCCCGGTTTGAAAGGTCTTACATCTAGTCTTGGATTTCCTCTTCTTCTATGATACAACAGTTAGACATTGCATAGCCTGGCTAGCTTTGGCCTTTGAGATAACACCGTGGTGGATACGGCCCTGTAATGTCAAGTAGCCAATCCCGAATAAGAAGTGAAATGACATGTTGAAAGACTCGATTTATGTGTAAATTGAAGTGTACAATTGATCTGCTAAGCACTTGCAAGTACCTGCAAGTATCACTTAGTGCGCTCATCATAGAATGCTTGTGACTGTGATTAGGGCAGAATCTGTTTGTTGTACTTTCAAACACCACATCCGGGTACGTCCCGGGTCATGTGACCCCACAGCCTGAGTAGTTCTTCCTTCCTCTGTGAAGCGAAAAATTCACTGCCATTATTTGTACACCAACGAATATTCCTGTTATATTTACCATGGAACTTACTGCGCTCCCTGCCTTCTGAACCCTTCTCGTCTATTCGCGTGAACCTTTCCTACGCGCCGTGCCCACCAATCTTCTTCAATGGCTGCTCCCTCATACCAATGACGAGTTCGAATCTTCCTTAATGTGACACAGAAAGGTTTCCCCATTCCTCGGTCTCTCTTTCATCCCCGGTAGTGACTTAATGGCCCTTTTATTGAACGGAGGCCTCCTGGGGAACGAAGCTGGAAGTCACAGTATGCTGCAAGGATGGGAAAATGACGTGCCTGGCTAATATATCGCAAAGCGCAAAGATGTGTATCGCATTATGGCTCAAGTTTTTGAACAACTCAAACACTCAAATGCCCAAGAAGGATCCCGCTTCAAGAACCAGATAATTGCTGCCGGCGAGCGTTTAAACCAGGCAAGTAAATGATATCGACGCCTCGCTGCATTGCCAATTGGACAGCCAGATCCTATCATATACCGAAGAAGATTTGACGTAAGCGAGATGCACATGGCAGCGCAGACAGCTGGGCCCTTACCGCCGCAGAGACCATGAAGCGGGACCTCAGGCTACGCGAGTATCGGGACAAGAAGAAACAGCGGCCGGCTACTCCTGAGTGTGTCCTGGAGCAAGTGGTTGCGGAAGTTCATATCCTCGCTATGCCAAAACGGGGATCTCCGATATCCCCAATGTCAGCAAGGTTGTCACGCAGCGGACAAGGGTTAGAGGCAAGAGGAAACGGAAGATCGCCGAGGTATATGGGCAAGCGGGCTACTGTAGCTTTTAGGTATGTAGCTTTTAGGCAGATAGCTCGTAGGTAGAGGAGCGGACAGTTGCAATACATACTAGTACATACTAGGGATCTCTACTTAGAGGTAACATCCTAACACCTTACCGGCTTGTGTAATAAAGGCAAAATTCTTGCAGAATCTATGATCTCGGCACGTGGCGGGTATTTGGCTGAGGCTGTTCCCAGACAAATCGCCAGAATAGCTCAAATGACGGCTCAGCGGACAGCATACTTGCTTATGACTCCGGGCTTCGAAAAAGAGAACATTAGGATGTGATACTTTCAAGTTGTTTTAGATATATATCATACTAATACCACCCAGGATGGGTACAAGATCGATTGGTTGGTAGAATACGTCAATTCTTTGTACGTTTCAACAACGATTTTTGTTATTTTTCGATTTAATAATATCGCTTATCGAGCGGGTTTTTTTTTATCTAAGAATGTGATCATCTTCAATCCGGGAAGAGAAAAAGAGGCGGATTGTTCTCTCTCAAATTAGCTATCCATGAGAACACTAAGCACAAAGGGAGAAAGAGACATCTGCATGGTACAAAGGGTGAGAGATTTAAACAACACCGCCGTTCATAGCCTGGAGGCGGAAAGCGCAAGATGACAGAATAGGGCAATAGATGAAATCACGTTAATCCTATCATAATAAGGTGGTTTGAAAATCACCAACCAGAAGAGGTAATAAGGCGTAGAATATTATAATTTACGTTACTCAAGTTACCACACTTTTTATTACTAACGGTTTCAAATTATTATTATACATGTGATATATGCTATCTAAATGCATGCAGGTACCTAACCTACAGGTACTATGGATGTACATATTATATACATTACTAGCACCTGCTGCTATCATCTATGCATGCATCACAACTAGCTCACACTTCGATGATAGTAAAATAAGGCACACAGGCAGGCAGATGCCGTGATCTTTATGTACAGATGCCAATACAAGGCGGCAAATCAAAAGAGAAGGGGGAAAGAGAGAAGGAGTCAAAAAAGGAAAAGTGGATGAACATTGACTCCCTCCAAGGAGATAGAGAAGAAAGAAGCAGACCATTAATGACTCGGGATTTCAATCATGGCTGTTATGTTATGGGTGTGTGTACTGTACTATTTATGTACATGTGCTAACCTAGCCAATAGTGGAGGACGAATGTGTGTGTTTAAAGAGATACAGTACTGTCTATCTGTAGATTATTAAAGGCATGTACGTATTGTTTCGTTATGCCTAAAGCCACGTTTAATTTATATATACATACGCCTCATAGGAAGCAGTCCTGGAATTCTCCCGTGCTTCGCATCTTCGAATTCTAAGTCTCGGCTGCTCTATATCTTCGTACGGAGCTCGGCAAACAGGGGAGCACACTAGGAGTTGAACCTTGAAATGAGAATCCATATGCTACCACGATAGGGCGAATATATGATCAGGGATGCATGTGATAATGCATGCAGGTATCTACATACGTACATAGGGAAAAGGGAAATTAGATACTAACAGTGATATGTATGCACATATCATACATTGAATCATCGAATGTATTGTACATACAATACAATATATAGGGTAGTAGTACCCTATAGGCCAAGTATAGCAGGAACTGGCAATTCCTCATGAAATCCATTATCATATATATACACTAGTCAGTGCTCTCCTGTAACTCTTCCAACAGGAAGTGAATGAACAGAGGTGGAAAAAGGCGCAAAATGTTGCGCGTGGGAGTATGCACATATGTCAAGAATAAGCTGAGGATCTGCTTTCCCTATACTATTGCATGTAGCTGTTACATATATAAGCTTCGAAGTAGCGTTTAAGGAACCCTCTTTCGCAAAATCGATTGTACTAATTGGATCAACAGTTCACACCAAATAATGATACTTGCATATATGATCCTACAGTAGGCCCATACCTCCTATTCTTGTTATGATAATGTACCCAGGTGGTAGCATATACAGCACATACATGCAGATATACATATGTATGATGCACCCTATATCAAGTTTCATTGTATGTCCATACATACATACTGTACCACTACCTAATTTATCCGTTCAATTTGGTTAGTGTGCAGGTCGGGCAAGTTAAAATTGTATAGGAATGGATTCGATTGAGTCTCTTATGGTATTGCCTTCACAGTCTCGCAGAATGCGCACATCCAGTTTATTAATGGCCTGATATTGCAGAAACGATGAGATACACTTCGAATAAACAGACAGTAGAATGCAACTAGTCCATTATATGCTTTCTAGTGGTAGTAAAACCTCAATGATAAAGTGTATTCACCTATATTAGTTGCTGGAGTAGAAAGGAGTATAGCTTAAGAGGGAATTGCTCATTCCACATTTATGTGTTCTGAAAGATTACCACATAACATGCTTTACCTGACGAATCATTATAGTTAGAGTACTAACTAATATGTTAATTCTCTTTCCCATATTTGTGTTATTCTCTATCTCTCTTACTCCTTTTTCCCATTCCTCTTATAACAGCTTATACCTTACGCCTCTAACTCAGAATGTGCCGAATATTTTGGCATGTATGTTATATACATGGTACTAAGTCATTGGTAGATCTTGATTTATTTACGTCAACATTAGCCATATGCATAGCCAAGGTACGTAGGCATTGTGAGAGAACGAACTATAGTACATGAAACCTCCCACTAAAAAGCAAACCATTACCTTACAGGTAGCTATATGCTGTGGGGACCAATTTCGAGTATGTATGCATGTACTCCATATGTAGGTACTGTACAGGTACATAGGTATGTAGTACCCCGTTCGCTTATGTACGTATACAGATGTGAAGATATGTATAAGTGCTATGGAGGGATTTGATTCCAGGGTAAAGAATGCAGACTGGCATGTCGCAAAGGAAGATAAGTGTCTGAACCTCTATAGGAGCTTTGTGGTAAGGGTGGCGAGTGTAGTAGCAGTAATAGTAGTAGCAGTAGTAGCAGTAGTAGCAGTAGTAGCAGTAGTAGCAGTAGTAGCAGTAGTAGCAGTAGTAGCAGTAGTAGCAGTAG